>JAUJYU010000978.1:0-10501 GCA_033995675.1 Nothrus silvestris
AATCTAATATAAATCTAGCCATCAGTTTTATAAAATGAATGTCACAATTTTGAACAATACAAAATTGCTTTTTTGTTTAAATCTATTGTATTATAAATACTCCGAAGATCTAAAGTAATGACTAAATCATTATTCTTTTGATTATATAATACAGTATTTTATACTATTTCATTGAATGCAATAAAAATCTTATTAAAAGCTCATTAAAATCTTTTTCTATATACTGTATTTTATATATAAATTTTAATATATTGTAAATATATATATATTTTATATATAAAAAAATAACAAAAAGAGATAGATTTAAAATAAGAATACCTGTTAACAAGATTAGGGATTGGCTTTTATTATAATTTTATTGAACATTAATTCAAAATTGATGAGACTTATCTATTTAGTAGCGTTGCCAGATTGTTATTCCTGGACATTCTCTTAAATATATGATGGAATTGTGCAGCGTTATTAATAGAAGATGCCTAATATGATTTTCAGTTATTATAATTTGAATTTTTAAAAATCCCCCATCACCTAAACTGTGTGATATACCTAAAGCCAATTTTTTGTGGTGGCTAAATAGCATAACATAGACTATTTCATAGATTCCTGCATCAATAAGTTCTCTTTAAGAGAACCTACCCCCTACCCCCTAATTTGCGTGACATAATTTTTGTGGTACCTCCAAAACCAATCAAAAATGACAATAATTTGATATTTTAATGTTTCACAAAATAACAGAATAGACCGTAAAGAATGATATAGAAGTCTGCTATTAATGAGCATTAAAGGGAACTATGAATTATTTGATTGAGAAAATCAATATCAATCCAATCTTTTGGTAAAAGCTCTAATAAATTGAATGAATTGCAACACTAATAGATTATGGACTAAATATAATCGCAAACTCAAAAGTTTAAGCATTAATTTTTTATTTTAAATTGTAATTCGAAATAAAAATAATTGTAATATTTTAAAACTAATTCAACTTATTTAAAAATTTATTATTTATAAATTGCTATAAATTCATATTCATCTTATCTGAAAAGATTTACTTAATAAACAAGGGATAGAATTTATAGTTCAACTAAACATTTCTAACTTATTACAGTCGAACCCGTTTATAACTAACGAGGATATAACGAATACCCGCGCCATAACGAGCACTTTCGGCTGCACAGACCTGTTCGTTATAAACGGGTTCGACTGTATTCATAATTATTCAAATGCTTTACATTTAAGTTTGATCTAAAAATCTTTTCAATTAGTATTATTTGAGTTTTATTAATGACTTTCTTTGAATAATACGAGAGAACAATCAAAATAAATTGGTTCTGCTGTACAAATATTCAAAAATTACAACACTTAATAAGATTTAGTTCAATATTTCTCATTAGCTGTAATTCAATTTTGATGTTAACTATTATGCAATCATTTCAAAAATTAAATTTATACTTAATTGAGATTTATTGAAAGTATTTATTAAATTTCATCACAATTCAAATCTACGTAACTTTAATATACAGAATCATATCATTAAATGAAATTAATTAAATTTTTTAGACAGTACTGTATAAACACTGTGTATACAATTCTAATTAAAACATTATTCCATTCAAATGCAAATAAAAGTGCTTTTCTTAAGTGTTTTCATCACTTGAGAACATATTCTACAGTAATACCTCGATACAGTGAATCGCTGGGGAACGAGCTAGAGTGTTCACTATAACGAGGTGCAACTATAAAGATGTCAAATTTTATTAGCTTTTCATGACTGGGATAAAAATCCTTATTAACACTAACGAGGATTTACTTTAAAGAGGTTCACTACAACGAGGTATCACTGTATATTAAATTTCTTAAATTATACCATAAAATTCATTATACGAAGCATTTTTACATTTTAAATAACAATAGTTTTCAAATACCATTTGATTCAACAAAGCAGAGAAAACAAAAAAATTATACAACAAAAAAAGATTAAATTTCTTACTACAAAAGCTGTTTAATTTAATTTTCAACTGTAATTCTGATAACTCTACTAAATGTTTAAATAAGTTTATTTTATATAACAATTTTCTATTGACAACTTTTTTTGAGACAATTTTATTGATTCTATTGCGAAAGATTCAGTATTAATAGCACTTCAATAAATACAAAATTACAGGTCGTTTTTCTAATATAGAATACAGGTATTTACGCAATGCTATCAAAAGCGTCTCTTAAAAAGGATACAATATTGTGATATACTGTAAGTTATAATACTAGTAGAACAACAGTTGCAAACAGTTATTTATACAATTAAAGCATATACTGTGCAGATATGTTTAGTATGATTAAAATTCTTAAGAATTATGTTGAAATATCTCGCACTAGATTTAAATGTGATATTTTTTATCGACTAATAAAACTGACGATAAACCAGTCATTTGAATACTATTCACAATTTTTGAATACTCTGATGAAAAATTCATTAAGTCATAAAAGTGTTAATATCTATTCAAACATATTTAAGACAATTTTTTATTTTATTCATTAAATCACAAATGCTTTTAAGAAAAACCTATATTTGAAGTTACAGTACTTCAAACGACTAAAACACTTATTTCTAATTTTATAAAATAAATAAAGACAACAAAAAAACTACTAAAAGAAGGGCACTATTTATATTCGGTTACACATATCAAACACTACAGTATAAACAAAATATAAAATATACAGTCAAAATTGCCGCTTTAAAAGCAAAACTTTCTATTTTTAAAGTTTTATCTTTTGAACTTTAAGCTCAGTTACAAAAAAATTTTTAATGAAATTATCAGAAAATCACAATTTATTGATAAACTTATTAATCAAATACTTTACAATAGTGTTTTAATAAGTTATAACATATGCTGAAAATGTTTTCCCTCATTTTCAAGACAAATACTGGCCCTTTAATCATGTTTTCAGGCAGTGTTTCTGGAGATTTTTCCAGATAATTTCATTAATAATATTATTCCTAAGCTTTTCAATTGTTTTTGATAATTGTTTTGCAGGTATTTTAAATAAACAAAAACAAACTTATTTTGACACTATTGGCCTAAACTTATGAATTTTGATAACAAAAATAATAAATTTTATGCTTAAGTTTTATCTGATTTGAGTAATAGTTATATTGTTAAAAGTTTAGAACAGATAAATCTTTAGAGAGTTCTGCTTTATAAGCGGCAATTTTGACTGTGTATTTTATATTTTGTCTATACTGTATGTGTGTGTGTCTGCAATAATGCTTTTGAACAATTCATTAAAATATTATAACATCTTTAAACTTTAAACTTTGAAAACCAGCAAAACTAGAAAATTTATATTTTTAACAACAATGGTTTAAAATTAAAGAGCTTTTGAAATTATAATAAAGAGTTAATACAACTCATGAGTTTAGATTAAGGGATATATGATATTAGACAACGGGCTAAATACAATCAATAAATTATAAGTAGGGAAGTGACGGGCGGTCTCCCAATTTCTATAAATATTAATATCCATTATTAACTTCTTAAAAAAACAACAATTTATTAGGAAATTCAAAATGAAAATTTTCTAAAATTTTTTTTATTAGATTAAAGAAGTTGATAAACATATTTCTAGAATATTCATCAAAATTCTTCACTTTTTTTATAATAAAAAAAACTCTTTAAAAACTAATGCAGTTTTATGTAACAAATCGTATGATTGGATGCCATGAAAGCTGACGAAAGAGGCTTACTTTTCTTGAGCGAAAAAACTTTTTTTCTATAATAATAAGTCTCGGCGCAAGTGCTCTGAGAATTGTATCTCAAAATTTCGAGGCATTCCCACAAATACTACTGTTATCCTTATTTCTACATTTACTTAAACTTAATTTTCTTCAATAATTTTGCAGAACATTTAGTAATAGAAATCAGAAAAAAGTTGTTAAACATATCCTATTTTTCACTATATAATACATATAAAGACTAAGTTTAATAAGTTTTCGGGTTCACAAAAATTAATTATAAAATTGTGATTTATTTCTAACCACAATATCTAACAAATCGAAAGGTATGTAAAAATTGATATCTTTGTTATTTAAAAGTAAGTTTTATAATGAATTCAATAAGAAATAAAAAAGATTTGATTGAAGTGAATCTCTCTTTAAGAATAAAAAAAAATTTAAGTATTTTCGAAAAGGAATCTTCTTTTTATATAAATGTAAATATTTCTTCTTTTTTGTAAACCCATCACAGAATGGGTTTTGTTTTCTCAATGGATGTACAGCAGGAAAGTGTCATTTAAGGGCAGTTTTAGGATTGTATTTATGATTGCATTTATTTTTCATATCCTTCTAATCGAGATTTTTATTATATTTGAGGTTTTATTATAATTGAATTCAAACGGAGTATAGTTTGCAATAATAAAAGTTGTAAAGGTTATAAATAAAAGTTTATAATTTATAAAAAATCTTTTTTGGCTTTAGTTTATTATATATTCAGAAAAATTTATAATTTATCACGTTTTAAAGATGAAAATTTTCTGTTTTATAAATATGAGTAAATTTTTATAAATTACTATTTTTAATAAAGTTATAGAAATTTATAATTAATATTGTGTTAATTGAAGTGATTTTTGGTTTATATATTTTTAGAGCGTTAGGCTAATACTTTATTTTTATGCTTTAAATAATAAGTAAATTAAAATTGCTTTTTATAAGTCATTTATAGAAAAAACAAAATAATCAACATTTAAACGAAGAAAAATCAATATTTAGTTTCTTATAAGTTTGTATTGATTATAAAAAAAGCTTAAAATCTAAGATTTGAATCACAATCTACTCGAATAGACAAACAAATGCTTTTAAAACTTAATATCGATTGAAATTCAAATTATATAAAAGCTTAAAATTTTCAAAAAGTTTTCTAAAGAGTATTGAATGCATAGAAGAGTATACAAGTATAACAATGCAAAAAACATGATTTAACTGTTTTTTTATTATTCGCTTCAAAAGCTAATTAAAACTATAGTTTGTTTATTCTTAAGATTAAAGACACAAATTTTTTTTAATAACATCAAAGTCTAACACCATTTACAAAAAACTATTTGCAAAAATCTTTTGAAAATAAAGAATAAATCAAATTATCTCAACAAATACACAATATTCTATATAAAAAATAATTGTTATAATAACTTGTCTAACACTAGTTTATAAAAAAGCTTTATATTAAGCTTTTTATGCTATGGTTATAATAATTTTAAGAACTATAATATTCACTTATGTCTCGCATTAGGGATTTTGAGTACGGCTTTCAGTAATGTTTAATCACAAGTTATATTAGAAGTTAACAAAACTAAACAATAATTGGATTCATTCGTGATTTACGTGATTGCAATATCTTATATATAATATATGTCTAAAGAAAACAATGCTTGAATAGAAAGGAATCATATTCTATGAGATATAAGTATTACTTATGTGATTATCATCATTGGTAACATTGTATGATAGCGTATATCCATTGAATCAAAGAAGGGCTCTATTTTTTGGCATTCACTACAGTTACACATA
Organism: Nothrus silvestris; assembly: GCA_033995675.1. Taxonomy (NCBI): domain Eukaryota; kingdom Metazoa; phylum Arthropoda; class Arachnida; order Sarcoptiformes; family Nothridae; genus Nothrus; species Nothrus silvestris. The sequence continues at coordinate 5,555 of JAUJYU010000978.1, forward strand.
TATGAAGTGACTTGACTTTTAAGTTAATTATAATCAGAATCTAATGGATCACAAAAGTCTGTGCTTTTTATTTTCTGATCTAATTATTTCAAATATATAACAATTTAATGTTTATTAATTTTAAGTCAAATTTGATTAACGAATAAATAAATTGTTTTCAACCTATACTATAATTAATATTATTTTAAAAAATATCTTTTTTGTTTTCTAAAAATAAAGAATTTGATATAACTTTAAGTTCTGAAATAATTATAAGTCGAAAGTTTAAATTTTTAAAATTATCTATTAAAAAAAACATTTTATAAGGAATATTTATATTTTACACAATTATTTTACTAAAAAATTAGTTTATTTTATATTTAAAAAAGTTAAGGCAATGTTAATATAATTAATTTTATAACTAAATTATTTTGAGGAAAAATATTAAAAGCTTAATTTTCTAAAATATAAACTCACATCAAATAAGTCTTATATCTGAAGAATACATTACTAAAATATAATCTTATAATATACTACTGAGATTATGTGGTTTTGTAAGGCTCCTAAAGTATAAAGGCTAGAGAATTGAGACCTGATGACCTGACCTCATTAAAGCCCTGATGACATGATGGGTGGACATTGGACATTTATTTTTCCGAAAAGTGAGTAATGGCAAAGTTACGGCGGAAAAGTTACCGAACTAATGCTTTTCTATGGCAAAATTTTTTTTTATCAATTAGTTGGCAATTGAGTTTAATTTTATTATTGATCTCACCGAAGTGGCAATTTTTACGGAATTTTTTTTTACTAAAAATTCAGAATTTACTTAGTTTTTGATTTTTAATTTGATTAAAATTTTACCGAAGTGATAAGTGGCCAAGTAATGGTGGGAAAAGTTACCTATTTAGATTTTAGCTACATTTTGAATTTTGGGTTTTGTTATTGACTAACGTAATAAATAGCCTACGATTAGGATACGGTTAGGTCGCAAAGCCACCTAACCGTAATCGCAAGTTTAGGCTATTTATTTTTATGGCAACACTTCTATCACTGCTTTTCATATTTTTATTTTTAATCATCATATTGATTTGGTTGACAGGACTTAAAAAGGGGGTATTTTAGGCTTTTCCTACTGAAGTGGTCGCCGACCCCTTTGACCGTTCATTTTTGAACGGGCTCAAAGCTAGTTTGGGGATTGTGAAGTATAGCTACCATCTCAGACCACGCCCACATTTTGTATACAGGGGTTTTAGAGGGCGAGGAATTCAATAAAAAAAAAGTTTCAAGTTTCGGAAACTAAGCGTTTAAAAGTTATGATTATATTGCTTAGAAAATGACCTGACCTAACTTAACTAAACCTAACCTGACCTAACCAAACTTAACCTAACCTTAATAATACAAACCTGACCTAACCCAACTAAACCAAACTTAACCAAAACTAACTTAACTTAACCTAACCTAAATTTACCTATCCTAACCTAACTAAACTTGAATTTCTTATTTTAAATTAAGCCGCGCTGCCGCGCGGAAGCCATCTAACCTACCCTTACCTAACTTAACCTTTCACTACTGGATTTAATTTTGATTATTAAAAAAATCAAAAAAATGTTAACACTTGATAGTTATATTTCGAGAAATTGAAATTCGAGAAAATGATAATTCGAGAATATGATTTTTCGAGAAAGTGATTTTCGAGGAAATAATTTTCGAGGGAGTGATTTTCGAGAATATGAATGCGACCGGTTTGAAATGACTTTGAAATTCTGAATCCATTAACCAATAGATGAATGGATGAAATAAACAACTCGTGGCACAGAGTATGTAATAAATGTAGTACAATACGGATGAGTTCATAGAACAATGCCTTTCTGTGATATTTTCAAAATTCAATATATTTGTTATGGCATTAAAATAAAAGCTAAAGTAGCAAAATATAAAAACTATAACTGAAGTCAATAAATTTTTTGTTGTAGTTAAAAATTTCTTCACAAATGGCTTATCTGTTGATCTTATCTTTGATTTTCTCTCTTTAAACAAATAATATATTATTCTTACTTAAAAGTAAGATATAATTAACACTGGTATCAAATATTGTAAAACAAATCTTAGTTTTCTTGTAATTTGTAGGAAAAGCATATGAGCTATTATTTGCGTATTTTTAAAGTAATTTTTATCACTCAAGCACTCAATAGTAATGTTTTTATGTGGTCGACGGTATCGTTTCTGTTGAATTGGTGGACGCGGTATAGTTGTGTTCGACTTATGTTGATTATGTTTCTGTTGGGTCAGCTCCAAATGTAAAGTGATGAACTTCTCCGGCGGACTGTTGATGTTGGTGGAAACTGTTCGGTTAGTCTAGGTCGAGAATGAGACCAAACCGTGTTCCAGCGTCTAGTCCAAGGAGAAGCGGAAATTGGAAGTGTTCAAGTACGTGTAATTTGTGATTTTCGCTGAGCGATTTCCGATGTGACTATTACGCTGCCAATGCTTCGGATTTTACTACTGACTTGGTTTATCTTTGTGGTGTGATCTCGATTGGCAGTGACTGAACTGTTGTCAGTGTGACTGCGAGTTAAAATGTGTTTCGATCTGTTAAACTGTTTCAATCCAAGCGTTACATTCTGTTAGTCCAGCGACTAACAGCGATAATTTCCATTGATAACTGATTAAAATATATTATTTTAACGCAATTAGAAGCGATTGTGGCACATTTAGAGGGCACACAAATCTTTAGGCACAAGTCTATGGATAGCAAAATTACGAATATCTCAAAAACGACTCAATTCAGTAAAATAATTATTTGATTTTCGAACTCAGGAGACCAAAATACATATCTATACCGAATCCTGAGGTGCTATAGTGAAATTATGTTAAATACCAATAAGTTTCCGATGTTGAGTCTTAACGTGTATCCATTTAATAAACAAGTGATTAATTTGACAATAAATTAACAGAATATGATAGGCTATTATTAAGCTTTAAAATGATATATTTCAATCGAATATTTTAATGACGTTCTATTATTAAAAAGTTCTAAACCCCAGTTCGGATTTTGATTCCAACGCGTTATAGTCCTATATGCTTTATATGGCAATTGTCCAAAAATCTTTTTGGGTCCAAACGAAACTTTCTCAAAAACATATTTGGGCAGCCCTAAGACTGTCAAAAAAATTTTCATCTTATTATCTCACTCGGGCGGGGTCTAAATTAATTTTTGAAATATCAAACTTTATAATAGACTCTATGGACTCGAATTTTACAAATTATTAAATATCTCGAAAACCATAAGGGATACCAAAATAATATATAATTTTTATGAGCTCTATTTAAATATATCATCAGATTTGGTAAATCAAAACCTATTTCTTATTCAATATTACTCTTTGTTATATTTTTTAAGAATCTTATTTAATGTGATATTTGTAAAAAAATTAGGTCTGCAATACTGCAAATCAGATCTAAATGTGGTTAATATTCTTAATTCTTATGTAAGCTTTAGTTTGTGGTTCATATGATTAAAAATACCGTTTAATCTGAATTACATAATTGATCAGAGATTATAAATGTTTGTATATTTTTTGATTGATCAGAATAGAAATAAATTATAAATTGCAAATTATGCAATTGTTAAATTCACGAATGATTCTTGTTATTGATTATAATAAGACAGCTTCATTTCAATTGAATTTTGATTTAAATAAATTTGCATTTCAAATGTTTTGCAATAAAAATAAATTGCATTCAATGAGTTTAACTAACAAGTTAGCTATGATTGATTTTTGAAGCCATCAATGTTCACTTCAAATGAATTATACCTTTACGAGTATGAATAACTTTTGATTTATTTATGAAATTTCAAGGATATAAAAACTGATTATACTCACTGTCAGTGTGAAGCCATAGAGTTTTAAAGTACCTATCATATTTTAAGGGCTCTGTCTATAAGGCCCGAGAAAATCTCTGCCCGACGATATTGAGGATATTCAGATAATTTTGATTAACAACTAAATTATCTTTGTTAAAACTTAATTATAGTGAAAGTTTTATCTAAACATCTCATTTGGTTCTCGAGCTGTTAATTTTTAAAATTTTTATATTGAGAAAATCCGTTAAATGGTGATAAACATATCTTATTATCTCTATTGGTCCTGAGATTTAATTTATTTTATTTTCAAAATGTAACACATTATAAAATTATAAAAATTTCAAAAACTCATATCTCGAATATGTATTCATATTCATGATTATGATTACAAACGAATGATTATAATCAGGATTACGAAACAATGATTATCGTAATCATTATTATGATTATAATCATGCATTTGCCCGTTCCTCTACTCATTTGTTAATTGTTATTTATATATAATATCTTAAAAATTAATAAACATAACGAATAGAGGTAATTCAATAAGGTTTTCACTAAATTATAATGATGATAATTCTTTAAATTAGCGGTAAGCCCTCGACTGTCCCAGATATCGCTGGGCTTCACCTTATCGCTGACCTGGACTTGGGCTCAATTTCACTTTGAATGGCAGAAAAATATTGATTCCTTATAAGTCTGTCTGTATGTCTGTCTGTACGTCTGTCTGTACGTCTGTCTGTACAATCAGAATAGTTGATATATAATGTGAAGAATGGGAGACTTTTTAAATGACAATAAATTTGATTTAAGCATACAATTATAAGTAGATTAGTTTACTATTAATAATTAGTTATTTGGTAGTGCGTTGTTTTGGAACTAAGCGTTCGTAGAGGTTTCGTGAGGTCATCAGTCACTACACAGCTTCACCTCACTCGACCAGTAAGCTTCGGTTAGGGTTTTCAACTCATCTCGTCTTAAAAGCTGGAGAAATTATACTAAAAGCTAGTTAGCTAAAGCTAAAAGCTAAAAGCTAGTTAGCTAAAGCTAAAAGCTAAAAGCTAGTTAGCTAAAGCTAAAAGCTAAAAGCTAGTTAGCTAAAG
>JAUJYU010000979.1:0-10501 GCA_033995675.1 Nothrus silvestris
GGGTTTGAAGTTCGACCTTTTAAAACTATGAATTATTAATGAATGCTTAATTAGAAAGTTAACATAATATTGCGTATGCAATATAGGTATTATTGTTGAATTTAAAATTGAATAAGTTTATATTTGGAAAAGGTTTGTATTTTACAATATAGTATTTTTGTTTAATATAGTACAATACAATATAGTATTAGTGCTATTTATTGTGTCTTTGAAAGTTTTGGCTGTATATAAGGGGGCAATGATTGTTTGGGACTTTTACAGGAATAGAGAATACAGTATGAGATAGGAATCTAATATATAAATTCATTAAGATCTGAATATACAGTATGTTTATAATACCCGGTAATGCGAAAATGAATTTTTTCTTCTCATTGAGAAAACAAGTGGCAAAAGTTGTTGGTTTTCCTGGTTTTAAATTGATTCGACCGAAATGTATTTTGGCATTGAAATCAGTTTCAATTATTTGTTTCAATAAATCTTTTTCGCCCATTGAGACTCCGCCAGTAGTTATGATAATATCGGCTTCAGATAATCCAATCCTTATTTTATTGTATATATCATTGATATCGTCTTTTGCAATTCCGAGATCTATTGTCTTAATTGAAATTTGTTTTAATAATGATAAAAGAGTAGTTCGGTTTGAATCCCAAATGGAACCGATAAGCAATTGTTGGCCCGGATTTATTATCTGAATAAATAATGTAAATGTAAATGATATAAATATAATAATTCTAAATAGAAAAAAATGTATAACTACTTCATCTCCAGTCGACAAAACGGCCACAATTGGTCTTTTGAAAACAGTCACTTTATTAACTCCAATGGATGCGAGTAATCCCAATTCAATAGGTCCTAATTCATTGTAACGTTTCAATATTGGTTTACCATCGGCTTTGATATCACACCCAATTGGTCTAATATCCTGACCAATCTTTGGAGACTTTTCTATTAAAATAACCGATTCTTCTCCTGTCTGTTATATTAAATATTAATCAATATTAAAGTATAAAACAATAATAAGAAAGAAAGTTTCAAATTTACTTCAGTTTGTTCTAAGACTTTTGTATCTTCCACTTGGACGACAGCATTGGCACCATTAGGAACTGCAGCTCCAGTACTAATTCTAGCACAGAATCCAGAAATTAAGTCACTTTTGACGAAATTTCCAGCAGTGGCTGAAATTGGCAAAAGTTTTCTGGGACCACAACCATCTTCAGCTATCACTGCATAGCCATCCTTTACTGAGGCCGGAAATGGCGGTAAAGGTATTGTTGGTGAGACGTCTTCCGCTAATATACTACCAATCAATTTATCCAAATCATTGATTGAAACGGTTTCAGTTGAATTGATTCCTGAAATTTCACTCATAATAATACTTATAGCGAAGTCCATTGAAATCATTTCATATTGTGAAGTTCGCGGTCGTGAAGCTATTCCTACCAATTGAACTTTACCTATATTTTAAAAATCATATAGAAATGATTTATATTTATATATTACAAATCACGGCTGCAAAACGTATAGTTCATTTGACCAACTGGCAAATGGAGTGCCGAAAGTTTCGGTCATTTCTATACTAATATACTTTGAAAATGTTGTTCTTTAACATTTGTTGTGAAAGATTTAAAATATGGTGATTGGGATATTACCGATATGTAAGACCAATGCCGTACCTAGGATTTTTTTGTTTGAGGAGCTTAAACACTAAAATTAGCTTTTAAATACAGTTATTGTATTAACTTTTTCAATACAGACCGTCCTATAATTAATCAATGAAAATTCTTTGGAGGAACTCTTAGTTTGATATAACTTCGTAAATATAAGTTTTAGTTGGTATATTTTGTTTCTAAATGAGTTTGAGCAAAATTAGTAGTTCGGCAATATACACGATAATTTTGTTGAAATTTTTCATTTTGTCCTATAATTGGTAGCTTAAGCCTTAAGGCAGTGTTTCTCAAACTATGAGGCGCGAAGAAATTTCAGGTGAGGCGCGGTATAGTAATACATATAGTAATACATTCTGTTATTCTCAATTTTTTTAAAGTAAGCACTAAACACATGCTTAAAATGTGAGAACAGGATGCTTTTTTACATTGTTAATTTAAAAAAGTAGAGTTTTTATACAATTTTATATATAAGGGTGAGGTCCGACTGTTGGTAATAATTTCTGAGTGAGGCTTCAGTGTAAAAAGTTTGAGAAGCACTGCCTTAAGATATATTAAGTTTTTCTACAACAACTTTAACTCAATCAATGGAAACTACCAGTACTGTAGTAGGTTTGACCAGAGAAAGTCTTGTAATTCACAAATAGAAAAGGCTCAAAAATATACTAAATATTTACAACTGACAATATTCAAAATGTAAGCAAATTTTCTGAAATAGTTCTATTAGATGTTTTCATTTCTGAAAAGGGGAGACGAATCAGATTTTTTCCTCTGAAAATTCATCGAAAGAAATTGATGGTAAGGGGTGTAAAAGGTAGGAATTTATGACAATGAGTGTGCAGTCCCTCATGCAAGTCTGCAATTATAAGATAGAACTGTAAGAATAGGCCTAAACTGAATAACTCTTGATTAGAATTGTATACCAAAATGAAATTTTTAGATTCTCAAGTTTCTTAAGCTATTAAGAGATGAATAATATTGATTACTTTTATGCTTGTGATGCAGTTGATTGTGGGTTTGATTAATATTGAAAACATTGTTTCTCAACTGATCGATCGCGTGTTGTATTATAGGTTCGATTATACCAAAGCATTCTTTGCAAGCCTTAGCACTTCCGGGAAAGTTTACAATGAGAGTTGACTTTCTTATTCCTGAAGTCAATCTCGAAAGCATTGCCATTGGAGTGAATTTCAAAGACTCAGTAATCAATGCAACAGAAATAGCTGTCGCCTCTCTATCTATTAAAGATTTGGTCACTTCTGGTGTGATATCTCTTGCAGTAAAACCTGTTCCGCCGGTAGTAATAATCAAATCAACTTTAATAAAGTCACACCAATTTTCAAGTATTTCTTGAATTTGTTGTCTTTCGTCGGGAACAACACATTGTTCTACGACAACAAATCCTTTAAGTGATAAACATTGAGATAAAAGCGGACCACTTCTGTCTTCTGAAAGGCCTGCAGAACATCTGTCACTTACTGTCAAAACGGCTGCTTTTATTGACATTTTAGTTAAAATGTTAATGAATTACAAAAATTATTAATAAATTAACAGAAATTTTGTAAAATTAAAATCAATATTTAATTGAAAAACATTATCAATTGATAAATTATTGTAACATTGAAAATAAAGTGTCGAGATTTTAGGATAACATATAATAAGTACTTATCAAATGTATTATAAGTGAAACACAAAGTGAAAAAAATTCATAAAATAGCTGTTAATTTAGTTTATCGTCATTTCAATTAATTTAAATAACCGGAAACACTGTTTATATGTAAAGTTCAATTTAAAGTACCATAAAATTCGTTTATCAATACTGTATAGACCATTAATAGCTAAAATATTTGTCTATTTGTGATACTGTATATCAATATCAATGTTACTAATAGTAAAAATATGTTTTTCTTCAAAGTCTATTATGTGATAATAAAATGCGTTTCAAAAGAGTGCGCATGTATTGCATGTATTTCTATATTAAAAATAAAGTTCTCATAAGCGAAACCTTGAAAAAGTTCGTACACTTTTGTGTAAATCTTGTAATTTTGAATATTTTGTGAAAGATAAGAATCATTAGTATCACAGGACAAGCAAATGGTCGACATTTCACAATTGTTCTCTCTTTGCAATAGATTTGTTTTAAACGTTGACAACAAAGAATCCATTCGATGGTCTGCGAGATGATAATGAAGTGATTGCGTTGGGATCCAAAAGCATCGTTACAACTATTATATAAAGAATAGGAATAACTTTAAGAATGCATATCTCGAATAAGTTTAAACATGTTAAACATTAAACATGTTAAACATTAAACATGTTAAACAGTTAAACATTAGATGACTTACCGTCAAAACTTTGTTCGACTTTCTTTAGATTCTTTAAAATGTTTGACAGATCTCTACTTATGTTACTCTCATAGTTATCATTCAATCTCCTGTCAGGTGAAGAAACCTGAGGTAGTATCTCATCGATCAAAACTCTGGTTTCAGTTCCCAATTCATGATTCAATCTTTCTTTTTCTAACAAAGTCCGCATATTTGTCTTCAACTTTTGTGATAATTGATTAATAGCAGAGACAACCAAACTATCCAAAGCACTCAATTCGCGCAATGACTTATTCTTACTGTTATGTTGTGGTGAACTCTTACCTACCGATGAAGGAGACTGTAGTGGAGACGCATTTGAGGGCTCATTCATACTGATTGACATTATATCTGATTTATTGCTAATATTTTTAGGTCTAAGTGAGCTTTCAATTTGTGCCATTTGGTGAGGTTTGGTTGAAAAGAATCGTTTTCCCACTTGAAATGTTGGTATAGTTCTAACTGAACTGTTATCTGAATTTCTGTTGCAATCAATAACTTTTGAATCAGCAAATGAAGCGCTTTTTTGTAATGAATTACTGTTGTTGTGATTATTACTATTATTACTATTATTACTATTACTACTATTAGAGTAATTTTGTCGCAATGATTGAATCCACGGAGAATTTCTTCTATTATTTACAGACCTATCGTTGTCAGAAAGTGTAGATTTGAGATCAGATCGATTTCCGTTAAATATTTTATTACTGATCGGATCGCTAGCTTTTCGGTGTAGAGAAGTCTTATTTAATCTTTCTTGAGATGTCATTCTATTGATTGAGTTGCTTTGATTTGTATTTTTGGTCGAATTTTGAATGCTATCATTTTTAGGTAATCTCAAACTGAATCTTCCGCCATCATTACGACTAAAGTTACACTTTTGTTGTTGTTCTTTAGTATTAGTTTTAGCCTTACTTTTATTTAAGTCAACCTGAATTCCGGGCGTCTCTATTCCGAGTCTCGCTCTTCTCAAAGCAAACGCTCGATTAAAACGCATTTTTGATGGAACAGAAGCCGAAGAAATGTTTCCACCATCTTTGCTTAGCGCAGAGTTAGAGCTCCTTTGACTTTGATCTGTACTCTCATCAGAATTATATGATTCGTAATGATCTAAATCCGAATTGGAATGAGACCACGAATTTTTTCTCTGATTGTTGTTTGCCTTTGAATTATTTTTTGATTGCATTTGTAATATTTTACGTAAAACTAAAGGTGAACGAGGAGTGGTTGGCGCTGAATGACTAATAGGCACGGGTTTGCACTTACTATTAATTGTAATATTATTATAATTATTATTATTGTTATGACTAGTATTATAATTTTCAGAGAAAACATTTTTAGTACGATTAGACTTTATATCTGAGTTATTTGTATTCTTATTTGACAAATCGTATGAATACAAAAGTCCCAAATTTGTATTGTTTGCTTTGACTTCACTTTTATTACTAAATGTGGAATCATTTGAAATCAATTGATTCACTGGCGTCTGAAGTTTGCGTCTCGTGAAAGTGGATGTGTTGTCTATCGATTTGTGATTGTCTGATAATTCACACATTTCTTCATTGGGTATAAGTTTTCTCGAAAATTTTGGAGATGAAAACGAGTTATTATATAATAGATTGCTATTTGACTCACATTTGTCATGACTGAGCAAAAGAGTGTGAGCGCTGTTGATATCAGATCCGAGAGAAGCACTTTCTGGAGATGATTGAAGTGAAAAAGTGTTGCTATCGTCAAATACACCAAAGATTTCATCGATCTTTTTGCGCGCGTCTTCTAATTCATCATCATTTTGATCCAACTCTACCGTATAGGTTCCGGTTTCACTTTTATTATCGCCCGAAACGCCCGAATCTTTTTCTCCACTATTAGAAGGCGAACACTTTTCTTTAGTTGGCGTTGATTTTAATGACAAATCACTGCTATTCCTTCTAATATTTGAAGATTCAATTATATTCTTAACAGGCATTGTATTCTGGGATTCACTGCATAACATGCGATGAATTAAATAAGTGGCAGAATCGCTCAAATGCCCATTCGTTTCATTGAAGTTATCGACTGGACTTCTATTATTGACTGGCAATAATCTTATATTAGACTTTTGCTTAGATTGCATTGTAGGCGACTTTTGAATGCCAAATGTTTTATCGGTTTTATTTAAATCATTATTATTTGTTTTTTGAGGCCTTGGCTTTTCAATTGAATCCGGTTTTGGAGGAGCAAACTGTCGAATACTGTCTTTAATATTCATTTTTTTCTTACTTGTCTTATCGTCAGAATCAAAAGGAATAATAAAAGCCATCGCTGGCCCTGAGGTTGAAATACAAGAGGCAGAAGCAGGTGTTGTGCTATTAGAAGGTGATAAACCACTCTTATTATTCACGATTCCTAAACTTTTGGTACTCTTCAAATGATTATCATTTTTGGGTGTTATTACGTCATTATTTCGCATATCATATGCATTAATAGATGTAATTTCGTTGCTTTCGTTTACGGGCGACAAAAGATTATTCACAACACGTTTCGAGGGCTTGATCTCATCCAACGAGTCAACGGTTGACAGAGAAGAGTTGGAATTATTTTCACTCACTTCACTCAATGCTGAAATGGTTTGCGTCGGCGGTAGATCTGTCTGCGAAACTGCAGAATCTATAATGTGAGCGGAGGTAGTCTTTGATGAATGTTCTGTAGGAGTAATCGATAAATGTGTTGCTGTGGGCTCTTCTGAACGATTATTATGTACTTCCTTTTGAAGTACTATTGATTCACTATTTATTTGTTTGTTCACTGAATTCATCCGCTGATTCTCTTCCTCTTCATTCGAATCCTTTATATGAATTGAATTTGTATTGGTTTGAGTGTTGACACTGTTTATCATTTGTTGATTAGTCGATGCGTTGGAAGTAAGCGATAGACATGAAATTTTCTCTATAATAAACACATCCGGACGTAAAATATAAATCAAACAATGTTAAGGAACAATTGAATTAATTGAAAAATTGAATAAAATCTATTTATAGAATTGTAAAATCTGAAAAGGATATCAAAACCGAATCTTAAGCGATCTGAATGTTCGAGTTTTAAATAGCATTGATCTGGAATTCGTTTCTCATTGACATAAGTCTACAAACGTAAAAGAGGACGAAATATTAATATTTATCATATAATACAAGTGAATCAGAATCCAAGAGATATCTTACTCCATAACTGCTATTTAAGTCCTTAACGTGAAACTGATCATTACTGGTATTGAAGAATATAACGGCGTGTCTCTTATCAACTGTTGTTGAGGACAGTATAATATCGCACTCTTCACGGCCAACAAAAATCATGCCACGCGGCAAGAGCTTAGACTTTCCATCCCGTTTGCTTACAATAATCCATTGGATCTAATTTGTACTGAAAGGTTGATTATTATTGGGAATAAATGTCCCCTCACAACCGCTACTACTATGTCTCTCTTCCATTCAGCCGTGACTTAAGGACTTTATAATAGTTTGAGACAAAACCTGTAATTATTTAAAACAATTCAATTTTGTTTATAGCAATACTTTTCATAAGGATCTTAATTAATAGAGTATAACATTCACTCATTTATAACAAAACATTAGAGCATCGAATTTTGGAGTAAAAATACTATAACACCAAAAAAACTTAATTGAGAACAGGTTAGCAAAAGTTCTGAATGTTTAGGTTAGCTAAATGTCAAAGTTTTCAGTGATGACTTATTTTCTCCAAAACTGGAAATGCAAAGAGGTTTACAGAGTTGTTACTTTCGAAAGTGGGGCCAATCAGTTAATTAAATCATTTTACATAAGCTTAGTTTACAGTGGGTTAACAACAATTCAATCTTTTCTGCATAATTAAACAACAAAAATTCGTGTGGGAGACATAATAGTTCATTGATTTATTTCAATCTATAAAACATATGAAATATTTATCGAAATCGAAAGTTAAAAGTTATAGCAATACTTCAATTAATAAAATTATTTTAGACATAACATTAGTTCGGCTCAAATGAGTAGCAGAAGGAAAAACATATTTAAATGTGACGAATAAAAAAAAGCCGATAATCCTTGACCTAAATTATAATAGAAATGTGTTCTATAACTGTTCAAATAAATTTATTCAAGTATTTCAGGTTATTAATGAGTTTAATTAAACATTACTTAATAAGTTTCTAATTAATATTAAGTAACTTTAAAACTTCATTCATCAGAAAAATGTATTCTACTTTACTTATTATATATTAATATTAGATATAAAACAGTTGTGATTATGTAAATAGCAAGAGGTAAATAGTTTGATAAGTCTACTATATTTTGCTATTCAAATCCCAATGTCCAATCTTATAGTCTATACCAGGCCTGCGCAACCTTTTTAGCATAACGGGCCAAAAACGATTGATAATTTAAGCCCGCGGGCCAAATATTATTTATTATTATTATTTAAGCGGGTCCCCTACGTTTGCCCGACATACCTAAAATAAGTGCTTGAAACTGAGCCATCAGTGTTTACCTACCCTAACTTAACTAAAAAACCCAATGGCAACATATTTTATCAATTGTAATACACTTATTTTAGGTGTCGGGCAATCGTAGTGTCGGGCAATCGTGGCGGACCATTTAAGCATTTAATTAAGTGCCATACATATATTACATAAACACTCTTAGGATAAGCCAGCGTTTATCGAATCACTGCATTTCGGTAAATGCATTAATTAAACTTTTATTAAATCATTTTTCAACTAGCATTGCTATTATCACAAATACATGTTTCAAACTTCTCCTCATAACAACATAATATAATTTCGTATTTCATAAAAGTCAACGAATCTAATTATTGAATCATTTTTCAAAATACATCTAAATACAGATTAAATTACTTGTGCAGTTATTTCTATGCTATTAAATTTGCAATAACATAAAACTTTTAAAGAAGCATTTGAGCCATAAAGTTAATAATAAATGTTAGTTCAATAATTATCATTCAAATAATAAATTATTCTGTGCTAATTAGGAACTAATTAGAAAAGTTTGCAAACAACTTTTAATGACCTAAAATCATATATTAGATAAGCCGCGCCGAGACTAGGCTAACCCAGGGGTGAATGGGGTAAGTCAGGGCTCTGCAAACCCCTTGTGAAAGGGGTATTATTAAAGGCATAAATGCCAAATTCACAACCACTATATCAAGTTGAAAATCCGCGGGTTTAGGTGGTTTGCGGGCCAGTAATGCGTGCGGTTTGTAGCTTACTGTGTAGATGCTATTCTATATGATACGCGTTGCGGCGCGCGCGTGCGGATACATTTTGCGTGTTTTTTTGTACGAAACTGATGGTACACCTCTAGTAAAAATAGCCCATTTACCTAGCCTTTTGGGCCTCAAAAAATACCCCTAATCCCCCCTCGGCCCAAATCCATTGCCGACCCTCTGGGGGTAAATGAAAATAATATAAAACTAATTATGATATAAATGAATGCAGCAGTCATTCAATTGTTTGATTATTGGTTACAAAAATGGCTAATTTTAAGGCCATTCAAATCATTTGTGCTAACATTTTATTTTCAAATCAACTGCATTTCATGTTTTGGTAATTAAGTAATAGAATTATTTTAAAACTTAATTACCATAACTTTGAACATAAGATAAAACTGAATGCTTTTAAATGCTTTTCATGCTTTCAGAGTTGCAATTCATTGAATTTTGATCAAAGAATATATAATCTCTATTAATAAGAATAATAGAAATTCTTTACGAAAGTTAGTCTATAATTATAGTGAACTGAAAGTATGTTTAATGAAAACCTGTATTTCATGCAAACACAACCCGACTCTATGACTCACGCCTTAGATATTTCACGACTTGAATAAAAATTGTGCAACTTTTTTGGGACACAATAAGTGCCGTAGCGAGCTATGGGGTCAGGGGGCAGGAGGCAGGGGGAGAGGGGGGCCACTAGAAATTTTTCACCATTTAAGTGTAGATAATATAATATAATACGGCTTAATATACGGCTAATATAGTATAATACAAATTATGGCAAAGCCCCTCACCTAAAATCCTCGCTACGGCACTGGACACAACTTAAATAAGTTAAGGTTATTCAATGGCAGCTGTTCTCAACATTTCACTTCTTTATTTAAAAATAGGTTTACATTAATTATAATATTAATAAAAAAATATGATATACAGGTATTTCATTTTATCCATAATTCATTTTTTAAATCAACGCGAAGTTCATTAAACGCACAAATCATACGCTTTTCAAACAGTTAATTAAGTCTCAATTTCACACCATTTAAATCACAATTAAATTATATTAAATTATATTAAATTTTATTTATTTATTTATCATTAAATCTATTAATAGTTGCACTCAATTCATAACAATATCAATTAATGCATTTTGAATCGCACATTCATTGAAAATCTTGAATCGCACAAACATATGTTAAAAAAACAAAATACACA
>JAUJYU010000980.1:0-10500 GCA_033995675.1 Nothrus silvestris
AGTTTTTTTGCAATATTGTCTTAGCTTAATTTTTATATTAGATTTTTTAAAGATTTACTAGAGAGGTGCCCGCCGACTCAAGGTTCACAGCTTATTAAATGTATTTAATCCGTTGTTTAATATATCTCCTAATCTAAACACATTAAATTTAAGCCCAATAAACCCATCAAATCAAAATTGAAAGCCGCATCGAAAAAGGGCTGATAGATCTATTTAATTATTGACTTTCTCGCGCGTTCTTTGACCCAATTGCAAAGCAAAGCCCGACTGAATATGTATTTTGCTCTTTTATTTAATAAAAACATAATTCATAAAATTCATTTTTTAAATTAAAGATAGAATTAAGTCAATGAATATTGTTTAATAATAGCTTTACTCTGGTTTTAGCAATTATTTTTAGTTTAATTTAATGTTTAATACTGAAAAAGAGTCAAAGTTTAATTAAATAAAATAACATATATTTATAAATAAGTTTTAACTATTTATTTAGTGCCGAATACAGTGAGTCTTTGATTTGCAATTGAGTCAATTCACGTGCATTTAATAATGAAAAGCACCTACAATTAAAAAGGTCTACCAGCCCTTTTTCGATGCGGCTCAATTTAAATCTAATTAATTCTAAACCATTGTTATTAAAAATTTTAAATTTTTTAATTTTTAATGTATTATTGAAATCATTTTTAGCAACACACGGACCCACAGACATACATAAATTTTTAGTCCTCACTTATTTGTTTCCATTAAATTATTATGAATTTTATCAATTTGTATAGAATTGGGCCATAAACTATAATCTCATTATTGATTTCTATTAATAAATAATTTAAATGTGTGACGGATCGCGCGCCTTACCTTCCTATTAGCGCACAGCAATGAGTCGGAATGATGTTACGACACAATATAATAGTCGAGTTCAATAACTTCAAATTCACAACTTTTGATGGTGCATATTTATTGTTTTCTTTTATCTGAATTTAATTATAAAAATTCTGTATTAAGTCTTTTCCCATCAATGATATCAACTAAAATTTGATTTATTTATAATAAGTTAACATTTGTTTTGAGTCCATTTTTGGAGAAATCTATTACATATTGGGTTTTTCAACTTTTCAAATGGAATATTTGCAGCAATTAGAAATTCTGTCAATTCAAAGAAATAATCTGATTTACATCCATAAGATTTTGCACACGATGTGCCACTTTTCGCTTTACTATTACACTTCAAATTAGAGATATGTTTACTAGAATTCACATGTTAAAAAACGGTAATAGATTCAACAAAAAAGGTCTTTATTGCAAACTAAACAATACAGTGCTTCTATCTATTTTAAATCTATTTGTTCTGAAAAAAGTATGACCTTCGGGATTATGTTGTGCGATGAAGGTGACGGAGTACAAGGACTTCCTAAGGCCACTCTCAATTGACTCTTCGTGGTGAGAGGGATCAAGGAATTTAATTCGGCTAAAGGTTTAAAATTTTTTGAACCTAAACTTAAATGTGAAACCTAATTTATCATGTCTAAATAGACCCTTTACTACATACAGACTCAAAAAATTGAAAAAAATGCTAAAAAAGCTAGGCTATATTATATAATTCCCTTGCATAAAATTAAATGCTCAAAAGTTGTATCATAACATTCGATCCTAAGTACTCAAGTACATTTTGTATTAAAGAAAAGTAACAATTTTTGAACTAAAAGAGTTTTTGTTTACGCATTTCAGGCATTTATTCCTTTTATTTATATTGATTTGTGTTTTTACACAAATTGTTATCAGTGGTTTATAAGAGAGCTGTCCATTATTGACAACTGATTATGTCCAACGACCTCGTCCGCTAGTAAGGGTCCTCCGCAGGTAACAGACTTAGTGATCTGATTTTTTAAAGTTGTTATTCATCAAAATGGGACGTAAAAGAAGAACAGCAAAGGATTGGGCTAATGAATTTTCTGATCTAGAAGCAAAAAGAATGAAGATACAAGACACTGATGAAGACATCTTAAGCTGCAAGTACTGTGCCATTGAATTGTCCACGAAGACAAAAGCTTCTGGAAGAATTCTCGAACATTTGGGTTCGCAGAGACACATGCAAAGACGAGAGGAATCCAAAAGCGCACTAACAGTGGTAAAAAACTGACGCTCGCCGAAATTCAAGTTCGTCTTAAGAAAAAGCAAAAAGAATTAGAAACGGCAGTGCATGATTTTGTCCGACCATTGAATTACTCTGGTGTTGCCTTATTCAAAGCTGACACATGTTTGGGGAAGTTTAGGCGTAACTGGGTTCCATCAATGCACAATTTACCACAACATAAGCAACTATCCGCCAAATATTTGGATGATGTTTATCACATTCACACAGACCTCATCAAGAGTAAATTGAAGTCAACCAAAATCTCTCTAGGAAAAAGTGTAGGCGTACGTGACTGGAACGGTTTCATCACCCCCTGAAGGGAGGATGACACATAGTGACCATTCTCATAGCCCCACTTAACTGCGGCCCACAGGACATACTATAAAAGTAGACGCGAGCGAAGCGAGCGATCCGAACGATACGATGTCAGCAATAACAAAAGTTTGCAGTTTTTCTGATCTTGTAATCGACCTGAGTTCCATCACTGTTCACTACACTCAATTTCAATAATTTGTCTTATCATTGTTCATCACCTTCACTATAGGAGTGGAGGAAAATAAGAGCTAAATATGTTTCGAAGGTGAGTGTAATGAACAGTGATGAACACAGATCGATTGCAAGAGCACAAAATTTCAAACTTTTGTTATTGCTGACATCGTATCGTTAGGATTGCTCGCTTCGCTCGCGTCTACTTTTATGGTATGTCCTGTGGGCCGCAGTTAAGTGGGGCTATGAGAAATGTCACTATGTGTCATCCCCCCTTCGGGTGGGTGACACCGTTCCAGCCACGTACGCCTACACTTTTTCCCCCTTATGCAAGCGCTTCGCGCTCGCATGGGGATAAGAAGTGATATTTATTCATTCCAATACATACAGAATATA
Source organism: Nothrus silvestris (assembly GCA_033995675.1). Taxonomy (NCBI): domain Eukaryota; kingdom Metazoa; phylum Arthropoda; class Arachnida; order Sarcoptiformes; family Nothridae; genus Nothrus; species Nothrus silvestris. Next base: position 3,011 of record JAUJYU010000980.1, read on the forward strand.
CATTTCAAAAATATAAAGCTCGTATATCCTATCGAATAATAAGAGTTAAATAGGTTTTCGCTCTACATCTCACTAACCATTAGATCTAGAACTCTGAAATTTTGTACACATATATAAGTCAATATTTCCTACAAATATATATTTGGATTTTTCGAACCTTCTTTATAGAGCATAGATATAAAATCTTAAATTTCAAAATTGATTTATAATCAATTTCTCTCAAATTAATATAGGTAAATTTTTGAAAATTTTACCACATATAGATGATGTTAGGACAATGTTGTAAAAAAAATTTCAGCTTTTTATCTCTGTTAGCTTGACAAATATTAATCATTAAATAAATTCAAAAATTTCATATTTATTGTCCTAGATCCAGAGCTAAAAGGCCTCGTCACCCAATACTCTATATTTAAATAGAGGACATCATACTTTATTGAAAAATATTGGTACCATCTCTGTATCGCCCGGGTCGTATCCGAAAGAATATCCGATTCTTCATGTCAATTTAAGTGCGGAAATGGTGCAAGAAGAGATGAGCCAATCAACAGTAAGATTACTTAAAATGCTATCATCAGAAAATCAAAAGAAAGCCAAGGCTGCGATAAAAGCATTTAACGAAACTTTAAAATCTAAATGGAAAGCAAAGGGTGAAAGAAATTTGGAAGAAACAGTGAATGGAAAAGATGGTATTTGGAAGAAATTCTCCATATTCGATCCATCTCTTAAACACTTTCAAAGTCAAGATTTCAATTATTATGAAAGGACGTTCCTGCTCGTCGTTAGCAAGAGTGATATTCGGGAACTAGAAATGGAGTTCAACTAATATTTACTCGAAGAACCACAAGCAAACAAGTAAATCAAACTAACGAAATGCTGGTCTTCGCTGAGTTAGAGTATCCACTGCTTTCTTAAGTTGCTCAAACTTCCTTGGCATGGATTGTGAGAGTTTAGATGCCGAAAGATCTTTTAGTAAGTTTAGAGATCTACTAACTGACGATAGGACTAGATTGACTGTTAACAATTTGAGAAAACACAGTATTCTTTATTTTAACGGTGATATTGAAGGTACTTTCAATAACTATTAAACTAAGTCCAATTAACTGTCTAAAGGAAAAATATTGATTTTAGTCAAAGCCTTCTTTCAAAAGTACGAATAAATAAGATTTTGTTGCGTCGTATTTTGAAAAGTGCGAAAAAGTACGATTTTTGACATTTTTTATAACCTACGATTTAATACGACGAATTTCTTATTTTATAAAATACGATTTTAGCCATACTTAAGTATAGATTATAATTTCTGTATATAATAGTAAATTTTAATTGTAAGATTAATGAATCAAATTCTAATATTCTTTAAGAAAGAATGATTAATGATTCTTTCTTTAAAAAATAGTAATAAATTTTAACTTATATTATTCCATAAAATATATTATATAAATAGAAATCAAATTTTATTACGTTTAATATTTGAGTTTTTTAAAAAAAAATTTAAACCATTTATATCGCAAACATTGTTTCATTGCAAATAAAAAATGAATCAAATAATAAGAAGAAATAAAATTATTGTTAAGTCTAAACATAAGATAAAAAGTTTACTGAAAACTAACATTGAAGAAAGTGTTGGCATAAATATAATAGAAAAGTTCGCAGTAAATACTTATGTCATCGCTTCAAAAAATTTGGAAGATTATAATTATGGATATAAGTCTAAAAAACGACAATTTATTGTAATATTTATTCAAATTATAAACTTATTGACTATATTAAGACTTGGTATTTCAGCCATATTTAATGATAAATGGATTCTATCTGTTATGAGTGATGCTAACCATTTATTGGGTAATCAAAAATTGATATCAGGCGGAGTATCTTTAGGAATAATAGGCGTTTGTCCATTAATTGGTGGAATTATTCAGTATATGGAATATAATAACTCTTTATATATCTTTACTTTTATGCTTCAGCTCAAGAATAAAACGCTAGAATATATGCTTAAAAATAAATATCGTCAAAAATTCTGCTTTCAAATGAGTATTTTAACAAAATTTATTTTAAAGCCAACATTTTATCCAATAGTGTTATTAATATGGATAACAGGACTAACACCGCCTATTATAGCATATTTTGATCCAGATATGAATTTCACAATAGTTAGTATTGTGTTCTGGAATATATGTGCTATGATTACTGCTGTTAGCTTTTTTGCTATGGCTTTAATACTTTTTGCAATGTTTTATTTATCATTGCTTCACATGAAATATCAGTTTCAACAAATAAATGAACAAATTGAGAAAAGTCTCAAATATGGAAATATTTATTTACTAATGAATGCATTTTTGAAACACAATTCAGTCTCACAAATGACAAACATGTTTAATGTTAAGACAAAATATCGCATTGTATTGTTTATACTTTATTATTGGGTAAGAACTCCAATAAATATATTGATATATTTGTCACATTCACCAGAAACTACATTCATAGCTAAGATCGCCGGCGCTTCAATTGCAATATTTGGTGTTTCGATAATATTTACAATGAATTATATTTGCGCCTCATTTATAAAAACAGCACATTATTCGTTACCCCTTTTATATAAATATCTGATTAAAAATAAAGTCGAAATTAAACAAAAATTAAAAATCTTATCGTTTATTGAGAAGCTTTCGGGACCAGAAATTGGATTTTATTGCTATGATTTGTTTCCATTAAATAATTATGAATTCTATCAATTTGTAGCGAATTGGGCCACAAATTATATTCTTGTAATTCATTTCATTAAATTAATTTAACAAATTTATATGAGTTAAGATATTTTAAAACCCTAAACCCAATTAATCATTGTAACAAAATGTTGATTTAATAAAAAATTATTAGATTCATATTTAAAATTTTGTTCTTCTAATAACGGTTGATAATAGGGATGCCAATTCTTCAGCTTTACACTGGAGTCTCCAGCTTTTTCACTCTAGTCTAAAATTCAAAATATTAGAAGGGTCCCACCTTTGATTTATATAGCTAACTAGCTCTTACTATACATTCTCCAGCTTTTATAACGAGATGAGTTGGCAACCCTAGTTGACATCTTTTTTAAGTTTTATTCCTAAATGAATGACATTTTTTCATAATTTTAAAAATTATGAACATCTTTCTTAAAATCTAAATTTTTAGTATATATTAATAATAATTAATTTATCTTTAGTATTTTGAAATATTGATTTCTAAAATCATTATAAAATCGTAAGCAAAATCATATAAAAGCTTGTAAATAACGTGGCAGTCAATAGATGGGCCTTTAAGTTTGATGACATTTTCTATAGTTATGTAGAATATTGTATAAAGGCTCGAGTCCAAATCATCGGAGCTTGCTGTGCATAGGCTTTAAATATAGCTTGGGTTTAATCAACATACTCTGAATGTTTATATCCTTATGTGCATATTACATTCTCATGAGATTAGGCTGAACATTAATCTAAGCTTTAATGAATAGCCTTCCAAGAAAAACGCATATCTCAGACATACTTTAATATACAGTATAGACAATATAAAATTATCATTTTTAAATTTGGCGCGTATAAAACAAACCTCTAAATGTTTTAAGAGAAAATTTTTCGAACTTTATAGTAGAGTTGTTTCACAAAAAAAATTTCAATGAAATTATCAGAAAATTAGAATTTATTGATGAACTTATTGATCAATTACTTTACAATAATGATTAAATTAGTTATAACATACGTTGAAAATCACATTAATTTACCTAAACTTATGAATTTTGGTAATAAAAATGATAAATTTTATGCATAAGTTTTATCTGATTTGACAAATAGACATATTGACAAAAGTTTAGAGCAGATAAATCTTTTAGAACTTTTAGAGAGTTTTGCTTTTTAGGCGCCTCATTTAAATGTGATAATTTTATATTGTCTATACTGTACATAAGATAACATCAATTCAGACTTTATAGCATTTCAGAGATTAATAAAATGGGAGTTTTAAAAATCTATCTAAATGTTTATCTTAATTCTTGTTATTGAAGCTTTCCCACTATTCTGAAAGTCTAAAGTTGTTAAGACATAAAGAATATTAATAAATTGCACCTTAATTTGATGCAAAGTGTTATCAATTAATTTGGGTTTGAATTGTGATAGAGTGTATATGAATACAGTATAGACATCTTAAAATTGAACGATTTAAAACTGGCGCATTAAAAACAAAGCTCTATAGATGTTTTAAGAGATTTATCTTTTCTAAACTTTTGTCATTATATTTATTCAACAAATCAGATAAAACTTAAGCATAAGATTTATCATTTTTATTATCAAAATTCATAAGTTTAGGTCAATTAATGTCATTTTCAACTTACGATATAACTTATTTAATAACTATTATAATATATTTGATTAATAAGTTTATCAATAAATTCTGATTTTCTGATAATTTCATTGAAATTTATTTTTGTAAATGAAATCTATTATAAAGTTCAAAAGTACTCTAATAGTTACATCTCTCAATTATACGCGTATTTGCTAAAAGTGCGCATTTTTTTGTATAGAAGTTCATCAAGAATAGGGTGAATTTTATTTTATGGTTTTTTAAAATATAAATCTTAAATAACGTGTGAATTTTCTATAAATCTTTTTAAATTTAAAGATCTAGAATTTGTCAAACGATTGTATCGAATTTCAAACAAACTAATAAAATTTCACGCAATCTTCTATTCAATCATTTTGATTATTCATGTAAAAAATGAATAATAAAGCTTTAGAAAAAAACCCAATGATTTATCATTCTTTAAAAAAAACATTCATAAATCATAATTTTTTATAGTTTAAACATTTTTTTGTGCATTTTGCTTTGACTATCAAATTTAATGTACTCACAATTGTCTCTTTAATTCAGCTAAAGAAATGGCAGTATTAATCATAATGTTGAAATACCTCTATCAAAATACTATATGAAATTAGAGTTGATAATAGGGCCGCTTCGGGTTCGAGAGGGTCGGGTTGACGATGAAAAATGTTGGTTTCGGGCCGGTCGGGCCGTGATTTAAAATTTTCGGGAGGGTTGGACGGGCCGTCGTCTAAAAAATTTAGGGCTGGTCGGGTCAGCACTCGAAATAAAGGATAGTGATATTAATATAAAGTCTATTGATAATGGACAGAATGTCATATTTAGGTCCAGAAAACGTTTATAAAATGCAATTCATCAAAATAGAATGCTCAATATTGTTAATTAAATATATACCTACTTTATCATTAAATATGTACTTGGATTTATACTTTAGATTTTGAATCTAAATTTTCTATATTTCGGGCATTTGGGGCTTAAAATTTATTTCGGGCGGGTTGGGCGTGCTTGGAAAATTTAGCGTCGGGTTCGAATTGGTCGGACCGACGATTTTCGGCCCGATTATCACCTCTATATTAAAGAACAGTGTTGTAGCCAGTCTAATTGATTTGTAAAATAAAAATCTTATTAAAAATATTTTATTGTATTTTAAATCTTATGCTATAAATGAAGTTAATATTCATTGAACATTTATATGATGAATTTTGCTGATTCATATTGTCACCAAAATATATTCATGGTATTTGACACCATAAAGATATAAAGTCTAAAATAATTTATAAATATGTTGGGATTATGGTAAGGACTCTTCACGACCAAACCACATCAAAAACGACATAATCAATTTTACTTATATAACATAATTAACTTTTATAGCATTTATACAATTTTGTGTTATTTGAAAGCGCGCATAAGGGTAGATTTATTATAATCTACAATAAAATATATGATAACTCTTTAAAATTGAACATTTTAAAGTGCAAAATGTTTTATATTTTTACGATAGATATAACAATAGAGTATGTTAATCGATAGGTACGACGAAAATATCATAAAAATGCGACTTAACTTTAAGAATAATAATACGTACAGTATTAACTGGATGTATTACTTATTACTGTAAATGAATTATTTGAGAAAACAAAAAAGCTCACTTTTTTAGTGAATTAGTTCTAACTGTTAAACACAATGTTATATCTTTATATGAATATTAAAATAAAAAATTACTTTGAACGATAAATTTTTCAAATTTAATAGCTTTTTAAAAGGTAACGAATTATCATATTTAATTAAGAGTTTATTACAACCTCAAGTTTTAAAAAGCTTTGCAATTTTGAAAAATGGATAATTTATTATATTTTTAACCCCAATTTATTTTATTTTGTTCAAGTGAAATGAATTAATAAATATGTTAGGTTTCTGAAATTATTAACAGATATACGTTAATAATAATATAAAAGTTAAATTTATTAAATTATTAACAGATTTACTTTTAATAATAGTATAAATTCTCAAGTAATAATTTTAATTTTTATATTTTATGTTAGGCTAAAACAATAATTGTTTAAGTAGCTTAAGTAATTTTCAAACATTAAAACATGAAAGTGATAGAATTACTGTTAATAATTTATTTATCTATTGGTAATGAAGCAAAAAGTGCAGAGAGGATAATGAGTTATTTGAAGACAACATTAATGAAGATTTACCGATGCTATGAAAAGATGTTCAAAATCAAAAGTCTAGAAGCAACATTTTTAAAAGCTAATGATTCATATACGAGTCGTCTAAATCTTCTAGCAGAGCTAGATGCAATCAGACAACCTAATTGAATACCAGATACTACATTACTTAGACGTTTGGATGCCAATTATACTGAAGCTATTAAATATATTAAGCTATCCCTCAAAGTTGTAGTCAATAGAATAAGAAAAGCCAAAAATATTGGCTTCGAAATATGTTATTCAACTATTCAAGACATATTATGATTATTTAGCCGAGGTCTACCCAAGTCGATTTAGTGAATTAAAAATTGAGCAAGTTTAATATGCAAATTCATCCATTCAACAAGAAATTATAAAGGAGAAATTTATAAAATTGTTCAAAGATATAAAAACGCCATAAAGACCCTTAAAATTATTTAAATGCAATAAAGCTAACCAATAATGAAATAAGTCCGATTAAAGATAAAATTAATTTTATATTAACATATACGATCAAGTTAAAAGCTATATAACTGGTATTTTATTTTTTAGTATGGTAGAGAATAATGATTTACACGTTGATAAAATCTTCAAAAAATTAATTGATTCTATTGAAAGAAATTCAATACCAAAAATCACATTAATTCAAGAAGCATTAAATTCAAAAGCAAATGATACATATACGGGTCGTTTAATAGTGCTTGCAATCGGACTGATTCAATAATGTATTTCTCCCAACCCGCACATTTAGATACCTCGATAGCATTTATTTTAAAGGATATGTCAGTACTTAATACTAAGAAATGCCTAAAAGTATATGTTTGTCCGCCTCCAGAGCAAAAATGGACAGACATTGAACAGGCAAATTAGACATTGAAGTATGCATACGTCAACTCATTAATTCATATTATGTATCTTTATTCATTATATTGATTAGCTATC
>JAUJYU010000981.1:0-10500 GCA_033995675.1 Nothrus silvestris
CGGCCCTATTTGACCGAAAAAAATTATGTAAGTTTTGGTAATTTTAGGTTTTTTCAAGTTAAGTTAGGTTAGTTTAGGTTCGCGGTATTGTCTGTTCGCGGTATTGTCCGTTCGCGGCATTGTCCGTTCGCGGTACTGTCCGTTCGCGGTATTGTCCGTTCGCGGTATTGTCCGTTCGCGGTATTGTCCGTTCGCGGTATTGTCTTTCGCGGTATTGTCTTTCGCGGTATTGTCTTTCGCGGTATTGTCTTTCGCGGTATTGTCCTTGATCCGAGAAATGTGTTAATTGTGGTAAATATACGTTTATTTCATTGAATGTGTCATTAATAAGATGAGGAATTTTGCATATTTGCATATATTGCATATATTTCAATGTTTTTCATATTTGCATATGCACGTGTATATTTAAGGTTTAAGATTAAATCTTTTAAAATCTGGTGACGAATTAACTAAATTAACTCTCAGAAACGATTTAAAATTGTTTACAAAAGAAAATTTTATAAGCTAATCGCACGCATAAAATCTTAATCCTTATTTTTTAATCGTAGTTTGAAAGGACAGGTGAAATTTCCTACTTATAAATCTTTATTATCAGAAAGAGAGGCATTCACAATTTCATAATGAATTTAGTTACAACTATAGTGTAATTGGTAAGTCCCCGGATAATGAGAAAAACTTTGCATTGTTGCATCTATTATTGATGGAACGCGCTATCCCTTAATTAATAAATAAGGGCATATTTTGAGTGATGTTTAAAACCATCATTACCCTAATAATTTAGTCTCCATTCAGCAAAGTTTTTCTCCTTATAAGGACTTATCAATCACACTGTATAACAATTTGCTTAAAAATAATAGGTAGGCTTAACATTCTGTATAATTTATATTATTTAACAATTTTGTATTATCTATAATATTTAAACTAAATTGGTATTCTAAATTATGTTATGTTTTAAATTATCATTAAAAAGTTTTAATCTTAAATAAATTGGTTTTGTTAAAAATTTTTGAATATCGTGCATATTTTGTGCATATTTGGCCAAATTTTTGCGTATTTTATGCATATATTAGAAACATTTCATTTGCATATATGCGCATATTTGAAGCAAATTTTGTGCATTTTGTCCGCATCCTAATCATCATATATACTAATTTTCAAATGTTTGTCTGTCTTTTTATAGACTCCTAAACTATAAGACATACAGACATGTGTGTGGTATCATTAGAACCAGTATGACCTGTAGGGCGGCACAAAAACATTTTTTCCCCGAAAAGTGACCAGCGGTAAAGTTACGGCGGTAAATTTTTTTAATGCTTTTCTATAGGAGATTTTGTTTATATAGGAGAGGGTCAGTGGTTCCGCTACTGAGTGAAGGATTGAATATCACATGAGTTTAGAATAGGGAGAAATAGTAAACATAATAACTATATTTTAAATAAATAAAAATATTTCATTTCAAGAAATATTTCATTTGTATTGCACCTATAAACAAAAGGTCTGCCCTTCTGTACTTTAGATCAGGGCTGTCCAACTTCAAACCATTGAGGGGCCGCATTGTACCTTAGGTACCTACCCGCGGGCCGCATTATAAAAATCTAAATATTTCTACCCCAATACTGAAACATATATCTGCCCTGCAATGATATGGAAGGATACTGTAAGGCAGTTAACTGTAAAAACACTCTTTGCTTGGAATTCTCGTGGGCCGCACAAAACCAACTGGAGGGCCGCATGCGGCCCGCGGACCGCCAGTTGGACAGCCCTGTGCTAGAGTATGAAATCGGACGGGCTCGGGTTTGTGGCAAAAATATCGGGTTTCGGTGGGTCAAATCTTGCTCAGAAAAGTTTCAGGCGGGTAAGGGCCGATCAGTTAAAATGAATGAGCCGGATATTAATTTAAGTTTATATTTGGTAAAAGAGTAAACTTTTTAGTAAAACCTAACAAAAACTTTAATTATTATACTCTCATAAGCAGTATTAATGAAAGTAAACAGTATTTGTAGGGTCACAATCAATTACTTGGAATAATTGAAGGCTACAGTTCTATACATTTCTATGAGACATTGTCCTTGAATTATTACAAGCAAATGATTACGATAGTACGTTAAAACTTATTAACAAGTCTACATGTTGCTATGATTTAAACACATTTTTATTTTTCCGGCCCATCGGGCGGGCCAGGTGGTCTTGTATTTTTATAGCGTCTGGCTAGGCTTGGGCGGACGTATAGCGAAAAACTTTTCAATTTAGACCGATTTAGGTCTAATTTATAGCATTTAATTGAATTGTTTGCTTAAGCTTTTTTATTTATTAGTATTGTTAATAATAATATTTCAAAGTTAGTGCGCACTATACATGGGGTGCGCATTATATTCGGGAAAACAGGGTATTTAGTAAACTATTTATTTATTTGAAACGCGAGCTTAAGAGAGCATTTGAAACGATCGTGAAAGTGATCAACGGGACAGTTTCGGGACGGGACGGGTTTTTTTGGTTATAGATTGCTTTTAATATTAAAATTTGATTGAAGGCAACGGTTGAGTTGCTCAGCAATTGACCGAACCCTAGTTTTTAAACTGAATATTTGACACAACATTTACCAAAAAACTCCTCATTTTAAAAATTAAAAAAGTTTCCAATTTGGACGACGAACAGAGACGCGACTCTTTTCGTAGTTTTAATCACACGAAAAATGGACACAAATGAGTCAAAGAGTCGGTTAAATTAAGCTTTTATTACATTAATGCACAAGTTTTCAATAGTATTGTGTGTTTGTTTTAGCTTTCAATTCTGGATAAAGTTTAGAAAATAAACTAATAGCTTAACTGCTGTGACAATTGATGACAATTAGTTTAGTTATCTTATGAAATGTATTAAATTAGTCAAACATTTTGAAATAATATATTTTAAAAAATTAATATAACTATAAATTAGCGTTGATTCAACCCTTTCAATCAAAACAATGATTTCTTCATTCAGATCTCTAAGATTTCTAAGATCTCTCATTTAGTTTAATTTATTTCATTTTTCACTGATTAATAAAATATATTTTATTGAAACACAATCTTTGATAGCGGCAGAAGCGCGTGACGCGTGCGTTCCCACCACTATCGGCTTTTGCTGATGCGCGCACTTTGCGTATAATTAATGATTGATTGATTAATTGATTGATTCACTGTTTGTTTCACTTTATTTAAAACTCTTTTATTCGTTAATTAATTCTTCATTTAAAAAAAAACGAATTAATGTTTTATTTTCGGTATTGTTTTTTAGATTATTTATGAATTGAGTCAAAAATACCAATTAATTGAATCAGAATTTAATTTTGAAAATTTTTATAAAGGAATCCAAAATGTCTTCAAATGATATGAAAGACAAGAAAAAAGTGATTGAAGTGAGGGATTTGAGAAGTGGCAAAGCCAACAATGACAAAGAGTTGTATCGCTTCGACATCAGCAATATTAAGACATTCCTAGACATTTATCTCAAGATTAAACAACTCATTCATACGGAGTTTGTGTTGTGTACGCCCAACAGGACGCCCATCACCAATGACAACTTTGAGGAATTGCGATCAAATGATGTTCTTTACATCTTTGAGGATATAAACCAACCCTTACCTAAAGCGGTGCAAATGGTAGTGAACATCGCTCCACATCCGGACACTATCACAAAGAGCGGAATGTATGAGTATTACAGTTCGCGAGGCATCGATTCAGTCGTAATATCTATAGCAGAATTAATAGACAACTCATTGGCCGCCACTAAAGATAACGATAAAGATAACGAGCGTCTCATCGAAATCCGCTATTACGACGACGCAAAGGACTCATTGATGTGCATCATAGACAACGGCCATGGAATGGATAATTACCAGTTGACAAATTGGGCTAAATTTAAATATTCTAAGTTTGTTAGAGATTACAGATTTGACTCGAATCGCATGCCTCCGCCCACGACTACGTCAGCGACTCCGGTCTCAGACTCGGGCTTTGAATCTTTCTGTTCATCAGATCTTCCGCTTAGACCTCACCGCACATCAACACCAATGACCAGCACTTCAACCGATGACTACCGTCCACGATATCTAGACAGTGAAATCAATTATTTCGGCGCCGGAGGAAAACAGGCCATCTTTAATATCGGAGAAATGACAACAATGAGTACTAAAAAGCGCGACAACAATGATATAAATGAGTTAACGCTTTCTAAGGAGGAATTTGACTCTAAAGCCCATTCAAATCCAGATGACGTTTATAAATGTATTCTTTCGGCGCGTACTATTGGAACAGACAGACAATTACCAGACTTTCCCACAAATTCTGCTTATGTTGAAAATGAAGTCATTAAAGAAATGGAACAGAAATACGAAAGTTTCACGTGTTGTTGCATTAAAAACATTATCAACAAAAATAACACTCATCTCAGAAAAGGAATTGATAGTTCTGCCGATTGGATTAAAAATCTGTCGCGCATTTACCACTATTACATCCACGGACCCAATGGTAACTCTTCTCCTAATGGACAACATTTAGACGCATTGCCACCAGAGTTGCGTAATTTGAAAATTTTAGTCAAAGTATTCAATGTATCCAAAACTGATGGCATTATAAATGCGGAGGAGAGGAGTGTTATTAATTTGCGTGAAATCTATGACGACTATGAAACACAATTAGTTAGAACTGCTTCTGCTTCATTCGAGTTTGACATCGAATGTCCGAATAAAGATAACATTGAGGGAGTAGTTCGATATCACCCTTATCTTCACGATCACGAAACTCTTCCAAAACTCACGTCTGACGACGAATTGTGTGAAACCAATTCTTATATCTCTCGCAAGACAGACGTCAGCGAATTGAATGCGGAAGATGTCGAAGATTACCGAAGAAGTGAGCCCTTCAGACATAAGGACAAAGAAGTGTTTGAGTGCTATTGGCACGGAAGACTCATTCCTGCAGATAATATCGACTTCGAGTGGAATAAATTCAATAGTTCCAAATCTGTTAATAAGAGTTATGAAGAATGCTTTAACAGACTCTCTGGCGCTTTGTTTACGAACCATAGCTATGAAGTTTCGCAAAATAAGCAAAGTTTCATAGATTTGGGAAAATCAATGGCACAGAAAACTCTATCATTTTATAGAGTGTCCGTTGAAGAGAATGGCGAACGACGTCGTCTTCGCGGCAATTTTGCCACAGATTTTGTGAATTGGATTAAAGACTGTCACACAAAATATGATAAACAAGTGAAATACTTGAATCATAAAGGTTTGTTCATAGAGACATTGATACCATTTATTTATATATCTTATTCATTGATGAACTCATTTTTAGGACACATCGAAAGAACGGACAGTAATTTCCCAAAGAGTCTCAAAAGAGTGAGAGGCGAGACGTTTACTGTTTTCCATGAAATTCATTGGAGAGACAAAAAATGGAAAGTTGGTGACAAAGTGAAGACGACGGGCACAAAGCCTACTAATTTAATTGGATCTATTGTACGCTTTTTAGTTCCCGTTAAGATTGAAAGTTATACGACATATGAGGGTTCGCCTGGTTTTATAGAAATATCTCAATTGCCTGAAGAAATTTATGGCAAAGACAATGACGCAAAAAAGATCTGTTTATTTACGCAAATAAGTCATGAGGTTTCCAAACAACAGATAGAAAAAGAGTTAGTTCTATCTTATGAAAAATTACCGCATAAAATACTGATTACATTTCCGCGACAAAACGCAATACGAGATGGCGAGGAAATCATTGCTGGTCGAGCTATTGGTGACATTCAGGCCTTTATTCAAAATTCGAAAGGAGTCAATCTTAAGGATAAAATTCCATTCAAAGCAGGCTTCAAAGAATTGAGGCTTCAGTTAGAAATTCTTAGAAAAGAAGGTTAACCTTTATTTTATTTAATAAAACAATTTAGTTGCAATATATTTGATAACATTTGATTTATAGCCGACGGAACCACCACTGAAGTGGAGTATCCAATCGCCAAATGGACTAAACAATGGGACTATTGGTTCACTGGCACTTCCAATGGTATTTGGTTTATATATTTGACATGACATTTGTATTGATTATTAAATTATATATAGATCCCGACGACCCAAATGTTTCCATTAAAAGGACGGGAGAATATTGTTTGATGGCTGTCGTGCTTCTCATCAAAGGAACTGAAGCGTTATCTAAATTTCCAAATGGAAAATCTCTGCCGTCGGCCAAAAAGATTAATTTCAAAGTAATAGCCGGACCCGCAATACGTTTTATGATATGTGAAGAAGTGGTTAAAACTCGTGTCGGCGATGAATTCGATCTAACGCTTAAGTTTTTCGACAAATTTGAAAATGAGACAAACTATGTCTTTTCAGAAGATAATCTGCCTCTTTTGACGCTCAGGTAATACTTGTTTATTGCAGATAAGGATTAAAGTTATGCTTTTAATTAAATTTTAATTATAGTGGATTTCAAGTCGATTATAAGATTCTGGAAGAGGATGACAATAAATATATAATCAAAAATATAACTATTGTTGGAAATCTTAATAATTCTCAACAAGTGGTATATATTATTATTAATATATTATTAATTGATGTTTAAGATTACGAATTTGATTGCTATCCAACTCAGGAAACGGGACTCATTCTTAAAGTTGAATTACCGGCAATTGAAAAGTTTCAAGAAGTTCACGTCCTATTAAAAGAGGGAAATCCACATTCCATTCGAGTTTATCCTAACGAACAGTTGGAATTCATTAATGGAAATACTCCTGAGTTAAGAGCATTAGTTTTCGACGTCGGAGGAAATGATATCACTTTCTTAAATAAATGGCAAATATCTTGTAATTTCTTTCAAATAAGAGAAAATGGAACCAAAGCTAAAGTGAGCCCTGAATACTATTTGACTAAAGGAATGCACGGCGAACAAGACTTTATGATTTTGAAAAGAACAGTTACTATTATTGGTCAGTTAGTCATATATATGACGCTTATATCAAAATAATTATTCGGTTTTAAAAAATTGTTTTTACACTTTTAGCTCCGGATCAAAGTTCACAGAATTCCAGACGAATTATCGCCAAATTTTGTCTCAAAAATACTGACATTTATTTAGAGCGAAATATTATCGTAAAGAAGAGTTGTAAGCCTTCTGTCATTAAACTGTTTCGCACAACGAATGTGAACGGAGAACAAGAATTGAAAGAAATTCCCAATGATATTAAGCTTGAATTGTTTGCTGGCAGTACTTTATCGGGCGTTTTATTTAAAGTATATGATTGTGACGGCTCTGAATTACCACTGCCTCAGTTGGATGTCTCCAATTTGGAGATTACTTGGGCTCTGGACAGAGATTATCAAATCAGTGATGGTCTCCTCCCAGATATTGTTTGGCCGACTTCTACAAGAGATGTCAGAAAAAATTCTATAATTTGGAAGCAAATCGACAAAAACATTAATTTAAGACATGATTTTTATTCGAAAGCAATACCTAAATCAGCCGTTAGAATAGAAGTGGACGCTTCCAGTCGTTCAATGGTTTTCCCAATCGGAGAAGTTGTCGATAAAATGGTTTATTTGACTGTTTTTGACGAACACAACAATATAATTCGTTGCAATGACTTATTGAATGAGCTTATCGTTAGACCAGTTTCACAGTCTTTAAAAATTGATGAAATGTCTCTTAAAAAAGGATTGACGCGAAACCCAAATGAAGGCTCATTTTCCATAACAGGCATTAAATTAGATCCAAATGAGAATATGAATTCGAGTGAAGATCCAATGGTCGGCAAAAACAAACTCCTATTCAAAATTGAACGCATTTCCACATATTCTGATATAACAGTTGTCAATGGAATCCCAAAATGTCTGAAATGGTTGAATATATCTAAATTTGGCTTAACTGTAGTCCAGAATAATCAACGATTGCAACTTCAAACTCGATTACTCGACGCGTATAACAATCCAGTGGTCGACAGCCAATTGACGGCCAAATTAAGACTCGGACCAGAATTTCTTAATTGTGAATTGACTTCAAATATCGATTCTCAAGGAATCGCAACATTTTGTGATATAATCAAAATAAATAAAAAAGAAAAAATGCCGTCAAAGTGTTCTCCGCCTAATGAAATACAACGAGATATGCAGTCATGTCGTAAATGTTATGGATTTACCAAAGTTTTCGCACAAGTTCTTTATAACCAACAAAGCATTCAAACAACACATCATTGGCTTCACATTCTATGCGACGACAAAACGCCTGCAAAGTTCGATATAACACACAAAGGAAGCTGTAAAGTGATCGCTAAGAAGGATGAGATGCCGACCATTGATGTGGTTGTTCGGGCAGAAGAAGATTCAATAATTCGCAATTTAGATGTAGAAAATATATCAATGCGTTTAAGTACCGGCAATGGTGTAGATTATGTTGAGTTTTCTCCTAAAAGGACTACAAAAGGTATTTTTCATTTTAAACCCGATTTGTCGCCATTTCCGGGAGAATATAGAGTCCAAATCGTCTACAATCACAATGACTCGCAACCAATTGAATCAAATTTCTATAGAGAAGTCATTAAAGTAGTGCCCGGACCTCCTCATAAGCTTTCATTAAAGTCGGGCCCTCTCAACGATCCCATTATAGTGTCGAACACTGCGAATAATAGAACTATAATTAATAATAGAAATCCTCTATCACTTGAATTGGTTGACAGCAATGATGTCGCCATTTATAGCAATATTTCTCCACAAGAACTTGAATCCAATCCCATATATTGCGGACATTTAAGTGTAACAATTGTTAAGTGAGTTTTTTATTTTAATTGATTATATAATTGGAAAAAATAACTGTTTTATATTTTTAGCTCAAATAATGAACAGGAATTGCCAGAACTCGAAGGCTGCGATTCAAACAAACGCTTGAAATTTGATATTAAAGGAGGAAAAGCAGTGGTCAAAGAATTGCGACTCAAAACTAATACTCGCGGAAAGGATTCTGAAGTTTATATAATTAAATTCGATGCACAACTTGTTCACAATTCCATAAAAGTGGAAGCATTTGAACTGAAAATGTTGTTTTGCGACGATTCCAACAAACAGTCAGAACTCAATGAATTACAAATGGATATAAAGAAAAATAAACGCAAAAGAGAAGAAATAGTCCAAGAATTGACTAATTATAGAATAGATAGAGAAAGTCAACAAAATTGCTATAATTCGTGTCTTAAAAAAGAACAGCTATTGAGAGACAAATTGAATCAATTGGGAGAAGACAGCGATTTGAGTTGTGAACAAAATATAATCTCCAAAATAGATGAATACAACTGTCATAAAAATGAGCTTAAATTAAATGAAATGAATCGAGTCGTTCGCGGTATTGATTTGCCGATTGCCCCAAAAAGAAATGGTGTTATCGGAAGAATAGCTCATTTGGCTTACATTGAAGAAGAAGAGACCGCTTTAGTTATTTCATGGTTTTTGCGAAATCACATGAACTCTATTGTCACCAACACTTCAGAAGAGGCCGAAAAGATTATGGACGAGAGAATCGTCGAAATGAATGCCACATTTCCTTTGGATCAAATCGAAGAGAGAGATCTGCCTAAGCAATGGTACGATAGACTGCCTCACGATTCCAAATTCGATGTGAGCAGTGATGTCGGGTATGCCAGGAATAGACTTGAATTTCTGGATAAATATGAAAAAGAGTCGCAAAAAGTTTTCGGATCTCTTCTTAACAATACATTAATTATGGAATCGAAGAAAGACGCGAAGACCTATCGAAATAAGTTGCGAAAGTTTGGCAAATGTCCAACAATTCTGACCAAATGCGGTCATATCTTATACGAAAACGGCATCATTGACGGCAGCGCTAATTTAGAAGATTTCACTTCAGCCGCATTTCAAATGCCGCCCAACAAAGAACTCTTGAAAGTGATGAATAAAATGGATTTATTACAAAAATTATTAAAAACTATTAAAATAACTGCACAAGAATTGAAATCATTGAAAAATCTCGAGAAAACTTATGAAAATCTTCGACAAAAACACTCAAAAGTATTGGAAGAAGTGGACCATAATCTAAGTCAAAAGGAATCCCAATTTAAAAGATTGTCATTTTCTGGACAGAAAGCTAACGGAACTCCATTTGAAGCGAGACCTGATGTTAATACTGTTAGACGTTCTCTTGAGAGTTCTTATGATTCTCAACCAAATGCAAAGAGACCTCGAATAAAGAGCTAACACATCCCTACCATCACATTATGATTAAATTAAATTACATATAAATCAATTCAATGTTAATCATTAATAATCTATCATTTAGACATTTTGATTGCTTTAAATTTCTACAATGTTTATAAATAGAAATATAATTATGTTTAATGTTAATTATTATTAATACAATAATTGATGTGTATTTAACAAACTATAACTTAAATATATTTTGACATTTTTTACAAAAAATACATTTTGTTATTAAAATAATTTCGTTTTTATGAATTTAAATC
>JAUJYU010000982.1:0-10499 GCA_033995675.1 Nothrus silvestris
ATCAAATGTAATATTTAAAAAATAAGATATTTGTATTCCACAAAACGAGTTATATAAATATTGCCTTTAAATTATTTAATAATAAGTTAATTAAAGGCAAAATTTATTACGAAATAAATTGTTAGAAATTGAAATTTATTCAATAGCTAAGAAAAATTTGTATTCATTTTAAAGCAAAAATTTCAATAGATAAACCATGAGTTAAAAGGCATAATATTCAATTTTCAATAATTTCTCATTACTTTTTTGCTTTGTTTAAGCCTAACTTTCGAAATATTAATTACACTCAATTACTAATTAGTTTATATTGAATATTGCATAATATAAAAGTTATTTTAGAAAATGAGATTTAAAATCTTATTGTTAATATTTTAAGAGTTATACAAAAATTGAGGCAAATGGAAAAAACGAGGCATTGAATTAACTATTATGTTGGGAGTTGAGGCGTCACTGCAACATATTTTAAACATAAGAGCAGCTGAAAATTAGATTATAAGATATAACAAAATATAAAACTAAAGTGTTAATCGTGAGTTTGTAGACAACGATTCATTTAAAATGAATGCATAGCAAAAATTTTAAATTTACATTGCTACACGAAAATAATGCCTGAGTTAATACCAGGTAACCTGCCTTACCATATTTTTAATCGTAGATCTCCTGTTTGACTCATTTACGTAAAGTGTTTGACAATAATTAGGTACATAATTAGTGAACTACCACTTATAGGTTCGTTCAGATATATCTGATTCGTGAGTGACTCATTTGATGAGCCACTTCTGGATATTTGGTCTCTTTATTGGCTTCATTAAAAATGCCTAATACTATGTCTGTCATTACTGCAAAAATATCGTTATGTTTAGAATGTGTAAAACTAATTTCATATACTGTATGAATATAATGTTTAAAGGCTTTCGGTTTTATGATAAAGACTGATAATGTAGTAGTACTTATAAAAAGTATGTATTATTGTTGCATTCTTAAAGAATTGCTAGCTTTCAATGGTGTTTTATTTAAATTAAAGTTTATTCAAATGATTACTTTTTTGTATCTGTATTAATACACTTTTTAGAAGTTTTTGGTATAACTAATTTGTATAAATTTTGCAAAATTTCATTAATTTAAGAAAGGTGAATTTTAACAATATGACAATTTTAACAAGGTGAATTCAATTTATCAATGTGAAAATTCTAGCAGATTATTTAAGTTGTGCTAATGTAATCATATCATCTTATTTGACATCTTTGAATATAGCTTTTATTTTGGTGAATATATTAAGAACCGAAAGATTGAAACACATGAGTGGTATATAATAGTTGTATAGTAAAAGTTATATATTTATAACTCATAGTTGCGATTATGGCATAATATTAGTGAAGCCATTATAATATGAAGAACTAACTTAAAAAATGGATAATCATAATTAGCTAACCATTAACATTAATGAATTATTATAGTTTCTAATTTGTATGTTGTGCTTGTGATACAATTTTTTTAAGTGAACATTTGTTTGCATTAAAGCGCAATGTTATGCAATTAAGATGAGAGTAATGAATAAAAATGATATACAGTTTTAATATAAAACCAGAGTTAGTTGACCTCGAATAATATGGTAGGAATAATATAGATAATATACTTGTATATCATTTGTTTCTACACTTTTGTCATTAACAAGAAGTGATAGTAAGCGCTAATGATTGTGAATGCCTTTAAGGTAAATAAAAGCCTTAAGTCTGACATATTATAAGCTGTAATGTTGAACAAACATCTAAATCGTTTTATATAGCATTGAATGAGGCTTTACTTACTTTAGTGCATTACTAGTATTTAATGCTATATTTATTATCACTTATGCAACAATCGTTTTATAAACGTTAGATATTTTGTAGCCTAAACTCAAAAATAACTTCATTATAAGGTCTATTCTTTCGGAATATATTAAAAATATTTTACACATAATATAAAGAAATGTGTTAACAAATAATCGCATTTATGGATGAATTGTGCACTTTATGTGCTTTTATGTTCAACCAATAATTCACGAGAAAAATAAGTTGTATTTGTGAAACAATGCCATTACAGAAGTGTATATATGTTAATAGTCAGTACTGATGTTAGGGAGACAACATTTGGGTAGCATTTATGTTTATAATGATGTTACTCTATAGATTTTCATTATTATTTGCCAGCAATGGTTTGCCTCCTCGTTTCGCTTAATTTTTCATAGAACTGGAGAGTCATCTTTGTTACTCTAGTATTGTATAGATTTATTAAAAACACAGCTCAAGTTATTATGTGCTCTTTCGAGATGGAGATGTGCTTTCCTTTTAAGAAAAGGGGGCGAAATTTCACGAATAGGGGACCCATTGGGTGAATGCACATCTGTTAAAAAAGAGCCAATGATGATAGTGATGTTGCCTATTGGATGAGCATTGGATATTGGTTGAGGTGGTGTGACGGACCAACACCATAGGGTGCGTTGATTACACCAACCTTTGCTGATTACAAGGCTCTCACTCAATATTGATGACATTATCGCTCGCAGCAATATTGCTTATATCCCCCCTTTATTATCCTATACTCTCAATTATTTTGCAAAACTGATGAGAAATAAAGAACTACTCTATGAGAACTTTGTTGGCGAACAGACACGCCCTCATCACGAATAACATTTCATTGAAAATTTTGAATAAATCTGAGTTACCTTTAGTTCAACTAATGATTGAAGAAGAAATTGAACGGCATTGAAGACATGTTTTGCTATTCCATCACTTTTGAAGAAAACACGCAAAAAATAAGAGAAACATCTTTTGGCATGTCTTTGGCATGAATGAGATGTTCTGATTGAACTTTAATATAATGTAAAGTATTTCTATTCTGCTATTATTAGTTCTCGATATAAACCAGAAACTTATCTCTACCACTAAGGTAAGGGTCGGTATAAGAGAGTTGACATGAATGCCTTAAATGGCTATAAATAAAGCTGATGAATGAATGTGACTGTTTGTATATATTTATTGAATGTATTAGTTTTTTCATGGAATGTCACAATAAGAGACATCGCTTGTAGTTTTTGTGGTATAAATGCTGAATAGAAACATAGCATACAAGTAATGTATAAATACCGATACAAATACAGTACAAGCAATACAAGCAAATACAAGGACATTCATAATGGGATGGACAGAGAAGCAAATATCGCCTTTAGGTATTCGGGCGAGTAAACTAACTGATGGCACAACAAAAACCAAGCACCCAATGCACCAAAAGCTATTTCTTCTTTGCGAAGGTAAAAGTTGCCGCCGAATAAGTTCCGTTTCTAAAGCACCTTTGCTTTCCCCAAAATGCCATCCCCTCAACAACATTGAAGCCCTTAATAATGGCCTATGAACTAAACTTTTGCTTTTTGGTTATATCAAAACAAAATAACATTATAAACATAATGTGTAATTTGCATTTTTTATTTAAATAATATTAACGTTTTTTATATTTGCTTAAATTCCGTAAAAGATATCGCAGATCAATGTTTGAAAAATGAATTGCAACCAAACGATAAGCAACATTGTATCTTAAAACAGATTTATGGACATGTGTGAGTTGGGTGCCATCCATGTCCAACATGAAAGGGCAACAATTTCAATGGCTCATCAGTGCGATACATATAGCCCGAGGGCTTTAGTTGGTTAGTTTGCTATTTTCCATCACCAAAATTTGGATGGAAGGTCACAAAAGGCACAACACATCAGAGCGTTGGGTGAGCTCTTGTACACTCTCTTCTTCTCTCTCATTTGTTTCGGTTCAAAACAACAACAGAGCAAACCTCTCTTTGAACAGAGGGGTTCCGTATCTCAACGGGAGGCTCATTTGGCAAATGCCAACCACCTATAACTTACATCGATTTAAATTTACAATTTAGTGTATAGACTATACAGTGGCTGTGCTATCGTTAAACTTCTTTCAAAAGTATCTGTTCTGTTCATCTAAACGATGTTCACTTTTCACAAAACGAACTTTTGTTAAACTCTAACTGAAAACGAGTAAACTTTTCTAAATAAATATGAGATAAACGATTTGCTCGAAAATTAACTCATAAGTCATTTGTAGGCAATACGTATCAAAATTTAATTTTAACTTTACATTATTTGCCACTTATGCGAAGGGCTTTTATTAGATTACAAAACTGGGTTTTAGAAGTTCTAATATAGTTAGAAGAGAAATAGTTAATAAGAGGAGTGGAGGATAGAAAATATAGTGTATATAATGAATGCATTACATACTTAAAAAGCGTTTTGTGATGAATTTTTCTGCTCGAAAGTGGACCTGAAAGACCACCTGCCGAAAACGCCCAACAAAACTCAAGACTAAATTCAATGGTTATAAATTTTCTTGTCTTCTATATTCCTTTTAATTAATTCCAAGTTTACAAATCTATTTCTTATAGAAATGATTTGATAAGTGTTTAGCAATAAATCCTACAAAACGCTTATTATTTTACATTACTTTTCACAAAATGATAGGAAATATTTCACTGAAAAATTTGAGACATTTATCATTAGAATTTATAACAGGCATAATCTGAATCATAGATTATGTGTAAAATAAGAGCTTTGTCTCGTTTACATTGGAATGAATTGATAGTCTTCAAAGTTAATTGATTTCTATTATTTTAATTTAGGAATAGAGTGCGAACTAATAAAACAAAATAGATTAGCAATTGGTCGCATACCAGCAATAGTCCAAGTGTGCAATGATTTATGTTCGGGTGCGTGTGTCACAAATAATCATTTCAGACCATTTGGAATGCAATCAACTGGTCTGTCGAACCTTCTTCGCTGTGATAAATCATCCGAAAAATAAACCAGAATTCAATTCCGTAATCTCTATTATAAGACAGAAGTGCATCAAAATTAAACTCAACTAATCTAAACACTTTTGCGCACATTTCCATTGGGGATAAATAGTATTCAAACATTTAATAGTTATCGCAAAATATATAATTAAATATCTGAAGGAAAAACTTGCTTTGTGTGCTTTGGTTCAGTGGCTAATGAAAGCTTTTTTGTCGCTTAGACTCTAAATATTGAATTTTTAGATTCATCTTTTTTGATGCAGAAATAAATTTGTTACGGATCATAACATCATAACATCATTGCAATCATTTCTTACATGAGAAGCCACTGCATAGCATAGCCACTACAGCTCTGCACTTCATAAAGCTGTAAAGTGTTGGTAGTGTTGGTAGTGATGATACCTTAAAATAGAGAGAAAAATCAAAGAGGATATATATTTATGAGGCTCTCAAAAGGGAGAGTGTGAAGATTGAGCTGAATATGGATGCCATACTCATGCCAGGCTGGCTTACGTCAACTTTGATATCCGAATTATACGCACAAGTGATTGCCCTCTATATAAATACAACAGCAAAATTCATAGCACAATAAGCGAAAGAAGTGGGCATCCGATTTAATTACGCTTTCTTGCATCTATGCCTCATGTTTCACCGATTCCCTTCGCCTCCTTCAACATTCCACAAATTCCATTCGCCGGCTTTTATATGAGGAGAGCTCTGCTGCACATTTTTTGCACTTTTCACACTTTTTGCATCACTTTTACATCACGTAAGGGGTGTGTAATTTAGCGGCAAAATGAGAGGCAAAACTCAAATACAATGCTCTGCAGCTCATACTTTCCTCATACTTACAAACATTCATCAACGAATATAAATCTGGCACTAAAGGCACTGTTGAATCGACCTCCAAACTATGTTTGCTTTTTTCTAATTATACGAAAAACCATTTATCCAATTCAGATCAACTTTTTTTTATCTTTTACTATATTTTATATTAATTCTCATTGAAAATAGTTGTAAATCACTGTTTAGCTGTTTAGCTGTTTAGCTCTCAAAGATTCTGACGCTGACAATCACCCATATCAGCAACTATTCCAAAGACGAACCTTTCATTATGACTCAATTGAGTTGTTTATAAATCCAATTTATTCCTTCTTTGATAATAAATTTCAACAAAAACAAAAGTTGTTTCAACTCAATTATTTTTTCATTAGAACCTTTATTTAATTATTTGCGAAATACATTTTAACCTTAAGCTATATTTTAAACATATAAAATATAACTTATGATTACAGTATGTCGATATGATTGAAAAATAAAAAGACAACATATTTTAATAAGAGATATGTAACTTTACAAGTAACGATTAGCAAAGAGAACACTTTTATAAACATCTTTATGCATTCCGATATGTTTTTCTTGTATTTTTTGACTAATTTAAAAAAAAGAAAATAAATGATTTTTGTTCGTTTATATTATTATTTCATTTAATGAAATAATCTTTTATGGTTTAACAGATCAGATAAAATAATTTATGTCGTTCTCAAGAATATAAATATGTGAACGATGCACAACATTTTTATGATTCACAATTTCACTAATTCTGGTTACGGGTCCTTACGGGTGGTTACAAAATGTTTGTGAACTTTCAAGAGGTTCATTTGCAGTTTTTTTCTTCTCAACTTAAAACAGTTTCGAAACATATTTTCATAATTAATTAAAAATATGCAACTATTTAAAAGTTGAATCAAAAGATTATTATCATCACTGTGAAGAAGTAGTCTTAAATCTCAATATCTTATAAAATGCAATTGCAGTCTTTAACTAATTAAAATCACGTTGAAAATAAAAACTTATAGTTAATGTATGCAATTCTTTTAACATAGTTTTTAAAAATTTAATTTGACATAATTGATGAGATCTTAATGATATAATTGCTTATATATTAATTCTCTATCTTTTTTGTGATTAAATATTTTAAAGAAATTAAATCTAATTAATTAAGTCCAAATCAGCAGAATTTTTCTGTTAATGAAAAACAAATAAAATGTTAGCATTAAATTTTTGTAACTTCCTAATTTAATAAATTGTATTTAAATGATATTTAGTTCTGATTATATTATCATTAAAAATATTGTATTTTTGTATTGGTATAATTTGAATTTGTAAGCGCTCATACAATTTTGAATAGAGCACATAAATTGTATATCAGGTTATATTGTTTTATATGAATTTGTAAATGTTGTTAGCATTATATTAGCATTTAGTTCTATCTAAATATTAATCCTCTAATATTAGAGCTTTAAATGATTTCAAATTTAAAATATTCAGTTAAAAAAAGTCGAAACTAAACTTTAAAGTTGGGAAAATTTTACTTAATTTGAAATGTTGTCAGTTGTTTGAATGTTAAATTGTTTCGACGATAGGATGAGTGAAACGATCAAGTTTTAGAATTTTGGTAAATTGACAAAAGCTGGAAATAATATTCTTAACTTCATAAATAACTTATACCTCTGAATAAAGCAATAAACACATCTGTATTAAAAAATAACATGGCATACAATTTTAGGATATCATTATTTAGTTGAGGGTAGCCTTCCATCCAATGAAAGTTAGAACAGTATGAAAGAGAGGTGCGGTTGTATCTGTCCTTTGCATAACATAACATAAACTTACCTCTAGCTTTATGTTCGGGCCTCTCTAATAAACCACACCAAGAAAAAATATAGAGCTATTTTTAGTTTGTTATTCGGCATTAAGTTATGTTATAAGTATGGCTTTCTATGATTGCACTATTCAACTAATTAAGGTATCTGATTTAATAGCAGTGCGAACAACCTCAGCAGGTGATCATAGCAAATATGATACGAATAGAGTTCTAATCTTATGCTGTTATGCTCTTATGCCAGTGGCCCTAATAAACAAACCAATAGAACTGTATTTTGTTCTGCAATTAAAGAGTGAGGCGCACGAAATGCGATTATAGGCAATGAAAAATTTAGACTTTGGATTTTCTAATGTTTTCTTAGCATTTGATAATTACAATTTGCATTGTAATTCTCTCTTTCTCTTGGGTGGTCTCCAAATATGGGTGATCCTCATCGGTCTCATCTATAAGTGAACTAAAATTGGCTAAAGTAGTTTAGGTTTAGGTGCCTCTCATTTATATGTGCATATAGTTTACCTGTGTTTGTATACATGTATACATAGATTCATGTTTAAATATATAGCTTTATATTCTTGTATATTCTTATCCTCTGAGCAAAAGAACGAAAATAAGATCTATTGATAATAAGACTGAATCTGCACGAAGACTGAGAGACACTTAAATAAGAGCGAAAGAGCTTAGCTTTTGGAAAGCGAGTATTGCCGACCATCTGCCTCAGCTATTTTGGTTTAATAAAGAGAAGCGCCGGAATAATTGTTAGAATGCAATTGTAGAAGCAGTAGAAGCACCAAAAAGTACAATAGGAAGAGACATCAACTTTAGTAAAGGGAAAGACGAATAGCACATGAATAGCACATGAATAGTATATGAATAGCACCCAACAGTTTTGAAATAGATACGCTTTAGTCTGGCTTTAGTTAGGGTGCAGACTATGCATAGTTAAGAATTACACATCGATATAACATACATATGAATACAATGATAGAAAAAGAAGTGCCACCAATCATATAAGTAAGCTTTTCAATTGGTGAAGATTTTGAGTGACCTGTCTTTTCACTACGTGTGGTGGTAATGAGGTTTTATGTATTTCACATCTGCCAACCAATGCATATGCCATAGAATTGATTCTTGAAAAACATACTACAATATTCTTGTCTCAATTGCTGAAATGCTTGTTTGATTGTTAGCCAACAAACTTTTCTCTAACGTCTAAAAAATTATTAGAAACTTTCCCCTTATGTCTGAATTCGCACGAAAAGAATGAGAAAATATGATTTGCGAGGGAGTTATGTGAGGTGTGGGCAAAAAAGTGTACAAAAGTGTGTATTGAGCGCTTCTATTAGAGAGTGTGAGAGAATATAAGATACTTTCACTAATAATGTGCGATCACATATGCTATGTTCCCATCGAATCCATTAAATATGAAACATCAAAATTTAGACACTAGAGAAAAACAAACATACAGTGCGCCAAAAAAGCAGTGAACACTGTTTATTAAATATTCTCCATTTATTCACTATTTTTTCTTATGCATTATAAATCAATGTAATGCACATATACATCACTTTTCAAAATAGCGTTACAATTCAACTCAATAGTCAAAGTGATGCTATCAATTGATTAAAAATTATTATTATTTTCAATTGAAACATATCTTGAAACATTTACAAATTTTTAATATCAATACATTTCAGTCATTTTATTTGTTAAGAAGTCATGTTTTTAAATTTTATTAATAGTACGAATTTAATAAATAACTATTAACACAATAGTTGCACAATCAGTTGCATTAACTCACAGTAATCATTGAATAAAAAAAGTCGTTAATATTTTCAATAACTTCTAAATTATTGCACGAGAATATTTCGTTAAAGTCTTAATGATATGAAATTATAATAAAAATATTTATGAATACCGGTATATAAAAAAAATTACATAAGAAGTTTGAATAAAGTAAAATAAATAGGGATGCCGAAGGTCCTTTTTTCTAAGGAACTTAGGGGTCGTGCTTTATTGCAAATGATTATATCCGCAAAAATCGGGTTTTTTTGGTGGAGAGGGTCCCAGATTTATTGTATTTTTGAACGGTAATGTTTCAATTCCTGGTGTCGGGGTCCGCCATTTAATATACGAACTTATTTATTTAAAAACATCAAAACTATTTGAAAGAAATGAAAACATACCCGTTAAAATGTTAGTGAGTTCTGAAATCTTTTTGTGCAATAGAATGTAACACTACAATATTGAAATTGAAATCGGCATAAGCTCAAGCTCAAGCTCGAACTAGCCCGAGCTTCAAGCTCAGAGTTTTAACGCCAAACTCAAGCTCAGTAGTTTTTGAGTGAAGCTCGAAATTTTTAAAAACAAGCTCGATTTCAATATAGTACAGTCATTGTCATATTCATTGCATATTGTCTGTAACACATCAACAAATTTATTATTACAATGTTATACATTCAACTCTATGCTTAATATGTTTAAACTGATTATCTTATAATTTTCTATTAGACATAGAGTTGAATGTATAACATTGTAATCGTAAACTTGTTGATGTGTTGCAGACAATATGCAATGAATATGACTATGACTGTAGATAAAAATAATTGAACTTAATATATAACTTATGCCGAAAAATCATTTTGAATAAAATCAAATTAAAGACTTTGATTTGGAAATAAAAATGGATAAATTAAAGGAAATATGGCGAAGAATCACAACCCCCAAAAGACCCAGATATTAATCCGCTACCAAAATTACCAATACCAATTTACACAATTCAACTGCGGTTAATTGGACGCTATTGCCAAAAGATGCAAAAGATGAGTTTGCAGTATATGAAACTTATAATGACTTAGCAATTCACGGACCAGCAGATTGTTATGACTGGGAAACGAGTATCAAATGAAAGTACAGTCAAACCCGCTTATAACGAACGAGGATATAACGAATACCCGGTTATAACGAATGATATCTTATGTACCG
>JAUJYU010000983.1:0-10497 GCA_033995675.1 Nothrus silvestris
GAGTTTAATGTTGAAAAAGAAATGAAATATTAATTTCTGTGATAATAGTATTAGTATTGATATCAATATTAATATATGAAATACTAAATAATTTAACAGTTTTTGTGCGAATGACTCATTCAGTCATTTAATATGTTTTTCGATTACTGTTTTCCAAGACTTCATAACTTTTTTTAAATGAATTATTTTTTAGTATAATATTATAATTGATTTTAATTTATTTGATTCGTTAATTAAATTTATGATATCTTATCATTTGATGACAATTGTTGTCTAATAATTAAATATATCTATCTTTTGATGATTTATCAAAATTTCAATAAGTTGTCAAACCATATAATTATGAGTGCCTTTCAATTGATATCCGATTAAATGTTTGTGAAAATAATAATAATAATATGCAATTTTATAATATAAACATTTCTAATGATTTCTATAAAATATTAATTTATTAGAAATATTGATAAATGTTTTTGGATTTTAAAAATACATTGAATTTGAATTAATTATCATTATTTATATGAGAGAAAAAACTTGAAACAAGAGTGCAATTGATAGTGAAGTTTATAGTTATTTGAAAATTTATATTAAATTGAATTGAATTGAATGTGATATTAATTAATATAAAAGAATGGCTGCACTGCTCGACAAAATCGGTAAAATGTTTAAAGGAAGTAATGGTTCGGCAGATGTGAAGCGCAAGAAAGTCTATCATCACATCCGATTCAATGAAAATCCTGAAGACTTTTGGCAAATTGTTGGAGAATTAGGTGATGGAGCCTTTGGTAAAGTGTATAAGGTTTGTATTCATTTAAATGTTCATTTAGTTTTTATACTACAATACAATTAAGCCTAAGTTGGATGCGATTGATTGAAAGTTCGCTAACATTTATAGCATTGATTAGACATGTTTTATAAGTTTTATAGACATTGTATTTATATTTATCTTATATTTTAAAAGATATATTTAAGAGAAATATACTGTAGTTATAAACCGAGTACTTTTTTTTATTGTATGAATAGCTTTAGTGTTGTTTACGCCCTTTCACTTGATTACAAATGTATTACAAATATATTAAATTATTTAGTTTTTGATAATTAAAATGTTTAATGAACTGTAAAATTGGCATAAGTTTAACTCGTGTTAGTTTTATTGACATTTATGTTTATCATTAATTGCTTAATAACATTGTTGTAAATGTTTAAATGTCGACAAAATATATAGACTTTGACCAAACTATTAGAGTTACTGAACTTTTCTTTTTAAGTCTTTGAGTGCTGACATTCAACTAAAAAAACTAGTGATTTGCAAATTTTATTCATCAAATGCCTTTCAGACTCAAATTTTGAGTTAAAAATAAGGAAATATTTTTTTCATTCAATCTTTATGTTAATAGAATCCGATTTAGCTATCATTTTAAAGCCAATGTTTACAAACATGTTTAATACTAATTCTTAGTATTCTTAGTCTTCAATTTTATTTATTAATCCATGAATATTATCAATCATTACGTGATCCCATGTCTGCATCAAAACTAATTGATTAGAAAATAATCCATTTATTTATTGTATATAAAGGTATTGCTATAAATATTTTTTCATTAATTCATTTTTGTTATTAATTGTAAGAAATATTATCTGAAAATTTAATGTCACTTTAATTAAATAATAGCGTCGTTTTGTGAAATAAGATCACATTGAGATGATTTATGATATGATATAATATTAGATGCAAGTAATTAAATATACCATAAATCTAAATAAGTAATTCATTTGAAAAGAGAGAAACCTTATTTATTCAATCAATTTCTTAATCCTATGAACTTTAAAGCCCTTCAACCAAATAAATTTGATTTAATCTAAAGTGTTCGCCAAGGGATACAAGTTTTTGCTCAACATTTCTATATTTATATTCCTCTCTGTCTTAATATTGTTTGTGTATTAGAACAAAACTAAATGAAGTTTCCAATTAAGGATTATTTGAAGTTCAAATGAGATAAAAACATGGAAATAGCCCAACAAAAATCTTGATAAGTTGAGCAGTTTTTTATCCCTAATTATTTAACATTTTCACAATGTTAGCAAGTTTAATAAGTTTAGCCAATTAGCACCTTATCTACATTGATATATTTCTCAAATTGCATTATTTTTAAAGGATGGATCAATTTTTTTATGTAATTCAAACCTACAAATTTCCAAATAAATGCAAATCTTATGTAAACTTTAAAGTGTAATTCAATTTCTTCCACTCAATAGTTTTAACTCAAGTTTTTATAGAGTTTTAAATGGTTTTCTTTAATATAATTTCCAAATAATTTAATTCCCACTGAATCCTAACACCTCTTCTTCGTCTTTTTGACCCAAAATAAATTAATAAACTTTGTTTCACTCTATTTTATTGAAAAGTGTAATTCAATGTTTTCCAAATCATAACGAACGGCTTTTTTATTTGAAATTCATATTTGAAAATATATTTTTATTTATATTTCAATATTTACTAATAAAAACAGGAAAAACATTACTTGTATTTCGCATATGAATGAAGTTGACACACAATTTGTTATTATAAAAATATTTCTAAAAAAGCATTAAAGGTTAAATTAAAATGAACTCCTCTTAAGAAAACCATATTATGAATTATAAAAATTCTGTCCATTATAAATAAGTTATGACTTTAGATTTTTTTACTGCAATAAATTGAGGAAAAATGAATTACTCTTTTTTAGCGAAATTAGTTTTCAACTTAAACTTTCATTCAGCATAAGATTAAATTAATTAATATTTGTAATCTTCAACCTTTAAAGCCAAAGGTGGTATAAAATGGACTAAATTTCCCGCTGACTTCGTGGCTATAAATCAATGAAACTATACTTTTTTTTAAACTAAACTATACTGAATGTATTTGATTTATTAACATAGTCTCAAACTAACTATATTTTAACTTTAGTATTTCATTTCTTGTTTATAAGTGAACCGAACATTAATTCATGAAAAATCTATTTAATTCTATTTATCAAAAAATATTTACAGGTATTTATTCTATTTATATTATCAAACTCTTAATCGTTGATATACTTCAGGTGTTACGCTATTTAATAAAATAGAATATTAATTACATTTATCACATATTTTGTTTTATTATTGTTAAGTTTGAGCACTAAAATGTTAATATTATTTAAATTATGTTAGAATTTTCATTGCTCTAAATATTTTTCTGTGTGTCAACAATTTTGAGCTCAATTTTTGCGATATCAAAAGCCAAAGGCTCCCAAACCTTATGTTCTGCCGTCCACTTTAATTTCATAAAATAATAATTATAGGAGTTTTCAAAGTTTCACATTTTTTTGTATATAACTTAAATTATTTTAGCAAATATGCATATTTAAAGACGTGAATTTTTAAAAATTTTTTAAAAATTACTGTTTGATTAAAGCATTTAAATCAGACTTATTCATTCAAAGATGGTACCAAAGCTGAATATAACAGATTAGATTAGGTATAATTCCTCTTTAGTGAAACATTGAAGAGAAATGTGAAATGAGAAACGATAGTGACGCCATTTAGGCTCGAATACTAACCAATTTACCGATTCTTTACTTGAGTTCAATTTAGACTTAGAGTTATGCTTTAATAAACTAACACTATTCCTATACTGTACTCACTATTAAAATCAAGATGTATAAAAAGAATTGTTAAACTACATAATACCTTTAATGATATATTATACAGTGGTATATAATTAATAGGCTTTTCGTAGGCTCGAAAACCCCGAGCCTGAGCCTCAATCACAAACCCTGAGCCTATAGATTTATCGCCGAGCCGAGCTTGAGCCTGAGGCTCGCTTTATTTTTGCGAGCCTGAGCCTAAGATACTAAAATTTAATATAAAATAAATACTTTGTAAGCATATTTTGTATTTGTATTTTGTATAAAGCAAAGCATGATTTTTCAACTTTTATATTTCTTTTATTTATTGATATTCGTTTGACTCGTATAGAGATAAAGATAACTTTTCAACTTTTAATACTTTAAAAAGGGTAAAGAGTTATCATATAATGCATAGTAATTAGAATTAAACAGAAGTCTATCTTACAAATAAACTCCGCTTTTGCCGTGTCATAGACTGTACATTATATATAAAGTTTCATCAATAAATATTGTAATTTAAATTCTTTGTCAGAAGTGAATGCGTTATTGGCAAAGAAATCTTCGTTAATCAGCAAATAGTTTAAACAGTAAATAGTTTTCAAAAGTGAACAAAAAGATTCTTCAATTTTTGGGCGAACGGTTTAGATTATAACTACAAACGATCAATAATTGCATTTTTATTTTCTTCTCCAATCGATTAAAATTTATAGCCCACTATAGGTTCATCCCATACATCATAGGGGATATTTTGTGAGAAGCATTTCTACCACAGTCGTAGCCAGCGGGGGCTAGGGTGCTATAGCCCCCCAAAGAATTTTCATTTATCTGTTTGTATTGAAAAAGTTAATACAATAACTGTACTAAAAGATCTAACTGTACACAGAAGCTAATTTTAGCGTTTTAGCCCCCCTAAGCAAAATTTTAGTGCTTTAGCCGCCCCCCCCAAGCAAGAAATCCTGGCTACGGCACTTAGCCAAAGGTGAAGTAAAGGTAAAGTGCCCACTTAGACCACTATTTAGGAATGCATGACATAAGGCTCAGAAATGATATCTATTGTCTCAATTAAGTTATTCTATAAGAAGATGTATAACAATAACATTGTATAATAGCATACATTAATAATGAAATATTGCATTTTAGGCTCAAAACAAAGAAAATGGCAAATTAGCTGCGGCTAAGATTTGTGATCTTAAGGGAGAGGACGAACTCGAAGATTTCACTGTTGAAATTGATATACTCGCTGATTGTCGACATCGAAATGTTGTTGAACTACTCGAAGCGTTCTTCTTTGATGGAAAACTTTGGGTATTTCTTATTTAAAAAACACATTATCTTAATTATTATTATTGTTAAAATTGTTATTATTATTATTATTATTATTATTAAATTTAAAATTGATTTCATCAGATGCTCATTGAATTCTGTGAGGGCGGAGCTATTGATTCAATTATGATTGATTTGGAAAAGCCTTTGACAGAGAATCAAATTAAATATGTCTGTCGTGAGATTTGTCGCGGATTAGAATTTTTACATAAAAATAAAGTAATTCATCGAGATTTGAAAGCTGGCAATGTTTTACTTACTTTAGACGGAGAAGTCAAATTAGGTCTATATTTACATAATATGTTTAATTAATACATTTTTTTAATACATTCATTTACATAATATGTTTGATTGCATTACATAAATATCTAATTTAGTTTTGTTTCATTTCAGCTGATTTTGGAGTTTCTGCAAAGAATAAACACACTTTACAGAAAAGAGACTCATTTATCGGAACTCCTTATTGGTATTTCAAATTTTATTCTTTAACGAGCATTTTATCACTCATTTATTGCTAATAAACCATTTATATAAACATAATATTAAATCGCGAAATGCAATTCCTTTTATAGGATGGCTCCAGAAGTTGTTATGTGCGAAACATTTCGAGACAATCCATATGATTATAAGGCAGACATTTGGTCTTTAGGTGAACTTTAGTTGATTTAAATTGATTTTGAATGAAAGTGTATTTGCAATGTTTTAACTGAATTGCATTGTGTTGATAGGAGTGACATTAATAGAATTCGCTCAGATGGAGCCCCCCAACCACCAAATGGCTCCAATGCGAGTATTACTCAAAATCCAAAAGGCAGAACCGCCTAAATTAGATAAGCCATCGAATTGGTCGAAAGAATTCAATGATTTCTTAGCTTTTTGTCTAATCAAAGACCCGTTACAGCGACCCAATGCACACGACTTACTAAATCATCCTTTCATTAAAGACTTTGATGATCGAAAACCAATTCTTGCTCTCATTAGTGAATACAAAGCAGAAGTGGTTGAAGAAGTGGTCACTGAAGATAATGAAGACGAAATATGTGAAGTATGTATTTATATGATTTTATATTCTTGCTTTAAACTCTATGAATTATTTATATCTTCTTTATCTTTGATTTCTTGTTGACTAATCAAAGAAGAAAACCGGTAGGAATTAAATGTATTTAAATGTATTTTCTTATCATATATTTTGTAATGTAATAGTCGACAACCAATTTCCTTCTCTTTTGAAGCGATGATAATTTAATATTTTACGCACAGATAGACTGATATAGCATAACATTTAAAACCTAATTTTTATTTACTTCATTGTTTCGATTGCTCTAATTTTATTTTTATTTTTACTTTTTTTATTATCAATCATTACTTATCAATATTAATAATTGATAACAATTTAATAATACGTTAATTTATAATTAAAAGCATTACTTTTAGTTGTATTTAATAATATAAGATCGAACACATAGTTATTTCATTTATGACTTGTTGTTTAGGATTCAAATTCTGTTCGACAAAGTATTATAAGAGAGTCTTCATTAAGCGCTGAAGAAAATGAGAGCTCAAACACCAATTCAAATGATTCTAAAATTGACGATAAAAGCGAATCAAAAGAAGCGTTTGTCAAAAGTGATGAATCAATTCGAACCGTTGATACCGATAAACAAATAGAAACCATTTCTAAGGAAAGTTTGTCTCCCGTTGTTAATCATTCTCAGCATCAGAAACGACAGGCACCAAAGCCTCCGCCACTCATTATTAATAATACAAACATTAAAGATGACAATTCAATGGAATCTAATAAGGTTTCCGATGAGGAAAAGGAAGTTCCGGCTTTGAAACAAGCAATTAATGAGAATATTGACTCTAACTGTGATGATTTACAACAGGAAATTCTTATTTCCAAGAATGACATTGAAAAGGTTGAACCCAAGAATAGCACATCCGATTCAGACCACAAGCAAACCGATGATAATGAGTCATCAGATATTGGTTTAAATGCTAGCTATGAAGTGACCGTTTCTCCAAATCACAGCACAATAATCAAGAATTCAGAAGACTTGAACCTCGATATGTCTCACGTGTCGATTGTCACCATTGATAATAACGGTAAAGACGTAATGATTCAAACGGCTAATGAAGACGCAAACTCCGAGGCAGAGATTTTGAATTTAATCAATAATTCAACTAATGATGAAGTAGTAATAGTTCGTAATGAAGAATTCCCAACTTCTGATAAAATAGTTGTTACCACAGAATACATGCCTTCTAGTGATGAAAATGCGTTCCAAAAAGATGCAAAGTCTGTAAAAAATAAGTCTGAGAGTAATCCAGACGTAGCCATCAATGTCTCATCTCATTACGACGCAGACGACAGCATCTCTACCCACACCTCATCCTCTGATAACAGTGCAAATCAAAACGATAATAAGCCAAGAATTAAAGTCAATTTGAATTTAGTTTCTGAATCAGAACATAATCCTTATTCTGATGTATATTCTGTTGACACTGAATATAATAATGAAGTTTCTAAAACACGTGTAGATCAGGTCCAGAATGACCATAAAAGTAAGAAAATCCATTCAAATAATAGGAACAGTGTTCCTAATGGTGTCTTCCCTTCGGCCTCACCGCCCGTCAAATCACATGCATCTGCTCTAAAGCGCGAACTTTCAGATTCCGGTAGTTTTTTCAGTGTTAGCTCTGATAAAGAGAATAATAATGAGAATGACAACAGTCAACAACACGTTATTTTGAGGAAAAGACGTGAAAAGGTTTATTTTGCTTTAAACTCATTTGCTTTCAACTAATCATTTATTGATTTATATATTAGGAAATGCGTATCAAAAAGTATAACAATGCGAATGCGGCACAAAAGAAGACATTGACGCGAACGCGTAAATTTGTTATCGATGGGGTAGTGGTTACGACCACTACAAGTAAAGTCATTTATGGCGATTCTGACAAATTACGTGATGACCACGTATTGAGGTATGTATTATACATACTGTGTTTCACTTAACTCGTTAATGAAAGACAAATTGATTAATGGTTTACTTAAACAAAAAATTGATTAATGGTTTACTTAAACACAAATTTATTAATGGTTTACTTAAACACAAATTTATTAATGGATTACTTAATATGTTTGGTTTGTTAGAAAACAAGAACTTCGAGAGTTGAAAATGCTTCAAAAGCAAGAAAACAAACAATTCCAAGACCTTTCATTTAAGGCACAATTCGGTATTGAACAACAGGAGAAGAGGTTCGAAGTGGAAACGGTTGCGCTCAAACGCAACTATGACAACGACTTGGACGCTCTTAATAGACAACAAAAACAATTGGTTGAAAAAGCAGAACAACAACAAGAGTTAGACTTGAAGTTCGCTTCAAAGAAAATACGATCAGAACAAGAGAGAGAACTCAAACAGTTTAGGGAAAGCATTAAAAATGAGTTAAAACTTCTTAAACAAGAAGTCGATTTATTGCCAAAAGACAAACGAAAAGATGTGTTCCGCGTAAGAAAAGAAAAGTTAGACATCGATCACATGGAAAGAGAGAGAATATTTTTAGAAAGTCTCAACGACAGCCACGACTCGTCTATGAAAAGGTTGAGTGAAAGCCATAGAGACAAACTCGCTTTGTTAGAGAGACAGTTCCTTCAACAGAAACAACAGCTTCAGAGAGCCCGAGAAGCCGCCATTTGGGAACTCGAAGAGAGACATATGCATGAAAAACATCAACTTTCAAAAAGACAATTAAAAGATTCATTTTTTCTTCAACGACACCAAATGCTAGTACGACATGAAAAAGTAAGATCACATTCAAACCAATGCCTGTACAATACAATAGTTGAGTGTATTTATTGATTGAATGCTTTGTTTGTTCAGGAATTAGAACAAGTGAAGAGAATGAATGCCTTACAAGAAGACGAACTTCTGAAACGACAGGCCATAGAAAGACGTCATTTGCCAAAACGTATTCGCTCTGAAATGAAGACCAGAGAACTGATGTTTAGAGAAAGTTTACGCATAAGTATGGCTACGTTTTCAGGCGATGAGGAAAGAGACAAATTAAAGCGCTTCCAAGAAAGCGAAAAGAAGCGCTACAAAGCTGAACAATTGCGTCAGGAACAGAAACACAATAAACAACTCGAAGAACTGCGAGCTTTTTGTGACGCAACCATTCATGAATTGGAACAAATCCAAAATGAAAAGAGAAAGGCTCTTATGGAACACGAAACCGTCAAATTGAAACTATTAGAGGAGGAGCACTCCAGTGAGTTCAGGGAATGGAAGGCTCACCTCAAACCTAGAAAACAGGTAACATATTCTACTGAATATTCTACTACATAAGTCAATTTACGCAACGCAACATTCTAAATCATTATCATTCAAATCCACTATAATGTGCGCAGAGAACGACCCACGAGTAATCACCCCTAAAAATCGTCCAAGTATTTAGACGGTGTCCAAGTTCATGATAGAGTCCATTTATTTCCTATTTTATGCCCTCTTTCTGCTGACCGTAAATATATATTTGGTATATGTTAGGCAACTCAACTCCACACCAAAGTAATTCTAGTTTTCACTAAGTTTCAACATTATGTCTATCAAGTATTTAAAGTCGATTATCTCGAAAACTGCGACTTTGACTAACAAAAAAAATTTTCAAATTCAATCTTAGGAGATCGAAATACATAAATGTGCATATATTTGTATTTTATACAGTGTGTATATTTTATTATTGAAATTAAATTTAATGAAATATCTCCCTAAAAATCCGTCGATATCTGAAAAGCATTAATATTATTAAGAATTGCGAAACATGAGAAATAAATGGACTCACGTTTACATATAGAGGTTGGGTTGTTTATGAGCACCCCTTAGTGATCTCCATTTGATGTGATGTTTGATGACTTACCTTAACTTTGTTGATGACTTACCTTAACTTTGTTGATGACTTACTTGAACTTTGATTTACTTAAACAGAGATTAGAAG
The DNA here is from genome assembly GCA_033995675.1 of Nothrus silvestris. Lineage (NCBI taxonomy): Eukaryota > Metazoa > Arthropoda > Arachnida > Sarcoptiformes > Nothridae > Nothrus > Nothrus silvestris. The sequence continues at coordinate 9,969 of JAUJYU010000983.1, forward strand.
AAGAGTTCGCTCGTCAAAGAGAAGAACAGGAGAGGTTCTACGGCGCGAACGTTCCCTTTCTCAACGAATTTGCTTTGAGTGGAGTTTCGGAACATAACCTGCATTCACATCAAAGCGTGAGCACAGGCTCGAGTTCGTGTTCGCCGGTCAGCACTCCAGGCAATGAAATGCCGTCACAACAATCACATCCATTTCATTCATAGAATTAAGTCATAATTTAATTCCATTGAAGTTCAATATATTCCCTATTTTACATTTGAGTTATATATTCATCTATTGCTCTACTGCTAGTCCTTATCATTGGAACAAAAACTACTCCATTCTATTAATTAATTAATTGTATTATTTAATCGCAAATTCAATATTAATGCAGAATTAACTACTTATGCATTTATGTTGTAAATTATATATTATTATATATTTTTAAAAATGCAAACTTTCATGAATGAATGCCAAATTGATTGTAATTTATATACAAATGGGTTTAAAGCGATTTTCAATATTGAGCTTAAATTTAAATTTAATCTAC
>JAUJYU010000984.1:0-10491 GCA_033995675.1 Nothrus silvestris
AGTATATTATATGTTAATATTTAATTTAATTTATAAACAGATTGAAATGAAGATATCGACTAATCAATTGGTTTTATGTGTATTTAAAATTGATGATTAGTTTATTGTAATTTCAAATAATTAGAGTTTCGATAACGTGACCGGTCGTCGCGGCAAAACTCTAGATAGAAAATCCTCTTCCTGTCGATATTTCAATCATAACTTTGGGCCAGGAGTGTAGCCAGAAAATATCTATGGGGGGGGGGTTTAGATGTGTTTTGTGTCCGCAGCCCGAAGGGTAATCATGGTTGGGCACCTAAAATAATGGGTTTTTTAAAATAATGGGGGTTCTAACCCCAAAACCACCCAATTGGATACGCCCCTGCTTTGGGCCACTTCTTAATAAAACTAATAATTTTACTTATATTCACAAAATTTAAACACAAAATTAAAATTATGTTAAAAATTATTTTTAGTTATAATTAGATTATAAATAATGTTTGTCAAATTTTTATATATGTTTAAAACTCTTTTTAGTTTTTTTTAAATAAAACAACTCAGAGTCTCATTACAGGTAAGTTTTTTATTTACCCAAACGTTGTCGAACATATCCCTTAATCTAAAACCCGTAGAGTTAACTATAATTACAAAATTTAAATCACTTTAATTCTAAACCATTGTTGGAAAGAGCGCTATTGAAAAAAATAGCCAGAGTTTTAAATATTTAAATTTTAAAATTTTTAAATATTTTAGTATTGTTGAAAAGTATAATTGCGGACACACAGACAGACAGACACACAGACAGACAGACACACAGACAGACAGACACACACACAGACATAGTGTGTGAGAGAGAATGGGAGGCACAAACAGACAGAGACGCAATGCAATGTTTTACTGAAATTACTTATACTAAATGACCAAAAATAAATAATTTTTAATATAAAAAGGAAGCAATATTTTGGAGTAAAGTATTATAAAGAAAAACTAGTCTTACAAAAAATCGATAAATCTCATAGAATTATTAATAACCATAATTGAAAGAGAGCTTTTTACTTATTAATATAAAAGAAAATTAGATTTATTCATAATAGAAAATTTTTTGCTTCAAAATATTTTGAATCATTCTTTTAAATGAAATTTATTGAACTTTTTTAATAAAAAACATGCAATGTTTTTACTAACAAAATTTTATTAGAATTGGTCGGGGGCTTAGTTTTTTAAGTTGTTTGTTTGCCTTCAAAAAAAGCTTTCATAAAATTATTTCTTAAGTATAATGAATCTATTTTTATCACTTTATATTTGAGTTTATAATTTAATGCTTTAAATTTGTGTTGGACCACTTCCAAATATTCTAATTCAGTTCCGTTCCTATCGTATTTTCTAAACAAATTTCATTTCCATTCCGTTCCTGAAAACGATATAACACTCCTTTAAAGTCTGTCTAATAATTTGCGATTTTAAATAATAATCATTTAGAAATAAAATTAGAGTTTAAAAGTTAATCTTAGAATTGCACGATGATTAATTCTAATGTTCAATATTTTTTTATTAATGTGTGAGAAGCTTTTTCTTATATTAAATGTGATGGAATTTCTAAACTATTTTATATTATTTCAGAAATCTATAGATCTTTTTGAAATTTTAAAAAAAATTCTCTATGATTTGTATAATAATCTAACCTTTCAGTGTCGGCGAAACTCTGTGCCCACGTCTTCCGCTAACTTTATAACAATGTCTAAAAAATATAAGTTTCTATTTTCAAGGAAGTAGTTTTCAAAATAGATTTGTCTCTTATTTTTCACTATTAGAAGAATTCTCTTACAGAACAATAAACCACAACATTGACTAATAAAAGACATGAGATTACTATTACTTTTAGCAAATAAATAACAAACAATAATAGAGTCGCCACTAAGACTGCAAATAAGAAGATTAAAATGTAAACTCTCCCCTTTCTTTTATTTACCAGAAATCTAAGAGCCGTAATAGAGTACGAGTCACGCAAATCATTGCATTCTAGCAATAACTTCAATGACAACTAACAAACTTGATTGAGACTCACTTAAAACTAATGCTTAAGCTTGAGTGGACTGATCGCGTGTTCACACTTTACCTATAATTAGACAATATTTTGCCCTTAACTTTAATTCTAATAGAATTATTTCAATTTATATCTCAATTCATTTATAAACTTTATTCCTGAGGACAACTCAGCTACAAATTCGACCGAAAAAATTAATTATTCGCGTTTCGCACTCCAGTGATTCTTTGATCTGCGCTCATATTCTTGTATTATAGATATAACAATTTAATGGAATTAGACTATATTTGCCAACATATAGTTAGCTAAGAAGTGGTTAAGTCTAAGAACATTTTGCAATTTAAAGGGAGAGCTGCAACTGATAGTTTTATATTCAGATAACGGCTCGCGATTTTGCCATCTCAAGGGATGTGCCGGTCAACTAAACTTCTTTGTATTTATAAATCTATGTTTTAATTTAATCCAATTAACTGTTATTTGTCTGTTATTTTTGTTTACATATAAAATAATTAAATTCAATTAAATTGAATAAATAATTTCAGAAACTGCTTTAAATAAACCTTATTTTAATCTCAAAATCAAGACAATCGGTTAAAAATTATTGCAGATAACATCTACTCAAAAGCACGGAATTTTATGTTTGGATGTATTGTTACATTAGCTACAGTAGCGCTTTAATAGATAAGTTTATGATAAAGAAAAATGCATGTTTTCAATCATTTTTAGTGTAGTTTAATATCGCTTCATCAGAGTTTTGTAATTTTTGTTCTACAGTTATGTACAGAAAAAGCTAATACATTAGTAGTGCTGTCCAACTAGAAAGCTGCCAATTTGTCAAGAAGTCTATTCTAATTACATTGTCCAACAAAATTGATCGAATCGATCAACTCTAACGGTTATATAATGCCCAAAAACAGTGCCATGGGTTTTGTCACAGAGTGACACTCACTCAATGTATTCATAAACTTAATCACTTAATATACAGTACAGTATATATTGCTAAAAATTAAAGGCAATAGAATTGGTAACTAATCTAATAGGTTGTATATAAAAATTTATGCATTACCAAAATTAATATCTAGATTGGATTTCAATTTCGATTTCTAATATTCTAAAAGTGCAGAGCAGTCAAGAAGATGCAGAAAACTCACTTTTATCTGAGTGTAAAACAATAGCTATTAAATAGTACTACATTTTATCTGTATATAATCAGTAAAGAGAATGCTCGATAAAATGTTAACGTTGCCAAAGCTGGCAAAATGAAACATTAACGTTCTGTTTATCCGTAAAATTAGATATTTGAAAGTTTATACAAACAAATATTAATAATATAAATTATATTTGATTGTGATAGTTGGAATAGGATTCAAAATATATCATAAGATAACGGTCATGTTACCTATTTCAAATTTATACCAAACAGCATGTTTTATAAAAAAATCTAATCAGCAAAATGCAATTTTTTTAAAAATTCAATCGTTTCCTATTTTTTGCCTAAATAAAAAAAATTATATATATATTAAACTTTGAAGTTTAATATTGACATATTCATAATATTAACATTTTAGAATGAGTTTTTGTTGCTTCCTATTTAAAACCATGTAAGAGACATTCTAATATAAATTCTACATATTATGTTCTGTGATTATACTAAATGTCCAAATAGTTTACCTTTAAATATGTGTCATTTAAATGTTAATTGTTATATAATTTTCGAATTATAAATTTTGTAATATTCAAAGATAAATTTTAATGGACGCCTCAGCCATCACAAGATTTAAACGCTTGCTCGAGCATTTGCATCATATTTTAAAAGAAACTGTTATATAGATATTATTATAGTATAGAAATAATTGAAATGTAGTATATATTAAAGCAATTGTATTACAATTAAGTATAACACACCCAAAATCTTTAAGACATTTATACATTGCACAGTATAGTATATACTAAATATAAATATATATACAATGAACATAAAATATAAATATTTAAAGAGATTCTCAATAAAATTGAAGCTATGCTATAGAATCGTATTGCAAAATTTTAGAATGGTAGGAGCAATACTTTTTGCTCATATTTGTGATGTGAAATGTGACAGATTGTTATACATTGCCATATACAGTAGACTCTCTTTATAGTGAAAGGGCAAATGCAAGAGAAATCCGTTCACTATAACGGAAGTTGAATATAAGCGGAGATAATTAACATTAGCTCTATGGGGACTGAACCAAATTCTATAATTTTTACCGTTGACTATATCAGGAGATCACTATATCCGACTTCACTATAACGAGAGTCTACTGTATTGCCAAAGGTCTTGTCTTCCAACAAAAAACACCACATTATCGAACTAAGCATATCTTAACCATCGAATAATATGTTATCATCGTATCTAAAACGCTAGAATTATTTATAAATTCGAAAGAATATCAATTCTAAAAATATTATAGATTCCTTTCAAGCAGGTATTTGAAAAACTAAACAACTCTTGTCTTCTTTCATCATTTCTAGTCTTTTATCAATTGAATAAAGTTTTTTCTATTGAATTATTTCTATTTTAAACATTGAATGCTATGATATTACTATCCATTATTGACAATAAAACAAGTGCTTATGTTATACTTTTGTGTGCAAACTTAGAGATAATAAAGTTTCAATCTTAATAATATATTTTTAGCTATTGTTACTTCTGATTTATAGCTTGTAATGCTATTACTGTAGTTATAACTTATATTATATGTGGAAATATTATTTTCCTTTTTCCAATAGATTTCGTGTTAAAGTATTTGATGAAAAAATTGAAAACAAATTATTAATACATCGCAAGCATAATAAAATTGTTAAGTAATGTTTGCATTTCTCTGTTAAAGTAAAACAGAGTTTTGTTCATTAGATATAATTAGATTAGACTTATTTAGTACTTTATCTTAAATACAAAAGCTTTCCTTTTTTGAAAAGATAAAAATTTATAAATTGAAAGTTATATAAAAATAAAATTTTTATACATATATATTTTTTGGATTTATGTATAAAAAAAGAGAAAAAAGTGTCAAACACCCGGTGAAGACATGGTTTTGCTTCACTTAAGTGTTGACACTTGATATGTAGACTTATAAAATAATTTTGTTTTGCAAAATAATAGCAAATTAAAACATTACAGTTTTTATATAAATAAATGAATAGTAGAATAAACTATTGGTATAACACATATAGAAACTCACCTTAATATGAGTCGAGTCTTAGTCGAGTTGACAAATACTGAAGAAATGAGTTAAAAATTGTTAATAAACTAAAAGAAAGTTTTTGAAAATTAAGAATACGCGACCGAACCAAAAGCTACCAATACTTTTGAATTTAAGATCTAAACCAAGTCCAAAGCAAACTCTATTCGATATAGTGTTCTTTACTGTTCATCAACTGAAAAAGTGTCAGCAAAGTTGTGATCAGACTCTTAGAGCATCGCATATTAACCTGATAGCCGATAACTTCAACAATGGGAACCGAATAGTGCACCCAATGAGGAGCGACTTTACTCTAAGAAGTTGATGATCGCACGCCACTGACAGCATAGACATTGTGCTGTTCGCGTAGCACAACTACTGAGAAGAATACATATATATTAGTCACAAATGGCAAACACACTCACACACGCATGTGGAACATCATATAGTGCCTTATGCTATATGATTGCACACTCGTTTCCTCTTTGAATTCTAAAGCAAGAGCTAACTTAATCTCTTCAATACTTAGTGAGTCTGCTTTTGGTGTGGAGAGAGAGAGAGAGAGAGAGAGAGAGAGAGAGAGAGAGAGAGAGAGAGACGAGATGAGAGTGTGATAGAGAGAAAGCAGACTTAATACGCATATGCGATCAACTTTCAGACGCTCACAACAGATCTGGCAATTAAGAAACCAGAGACCAGAAGATCCTATCGGTTGAAAGCAACAACAAAAAATTAAGTCGGTTAAAATATTTTGTATTCAGTATTTAAATTAAACCCTAAATTATTTTTGTTTAATGAATTTTGACGAACGAGTAGTTTATTTTGTATTAATTGTAACAATGCTTATAAAAGGGGTTAAAATCTGATTTGAATATATATGGTATAAATTGAATTTAGTTTTTTCTCTATTTAATTGATTTTATCCATTGAATGCTAATGCCTAAAAATCTAATTAAATAAATTATAGAGTTATCAATTGTAAATCATTAAAAAAATCATCTATTATTCAAAAAACAAATTGCAGAGTTAGCTCAACCTTCAGTATGCTCTTCCGCATAACGTAAAGGTTAACATTCAATTTTTCTATTTTTAATTAGTTTATATGAATTATGAAAAGGATAATCATTATTAAAAATAATTATAATAATTCCTGTCAAATATAATAAGCATTACTAATACGATAGTAAACTCGTATAGCTTTGAGTACGTCTTTCATTATACGTAAATTCATTTTCATAAATTTTACCCCTTGTCTGAAATAAATTTTATTATACTATTTAATCATCGAGAAAGATAAATAGCCATCGGAGCGGTTGGGATGTAAAGTAAAACCGACTAATTTTCTCCCAAAATGTAATGCTATGCTATTCTTCATAATTAAACTGAGAGAACTATTTATTTGCTTTCCTAAAACTATGCAAATAAATGAGTTGTTGACTTATTATGAAAATATCACAAACTTTTAGTTAATTGATTATTTCAATGAATAATTAGAATAATTTTTCTAAATTAATAATTATGTGAGAAAACAATTTACTTTTTAATTTACTCTCCAATAAGATTTAAGAGAATCAATAAATAAATGATTAATAATTGAAAAACTTTCAGAACAATTACCAAAACTAAGTTAATAAGTGATAATTTTTTTTATTGAACAAGTGGTGAGTTTGAGTGACATTTTGATTCGAGTCTTATTTTGTTTGAAATTTGAACTGTAGACAAATCTATCAAAGATCTCCGGTAACATATTTTTGATATAATCCTGGAGTTGGAGTTTACAACATAAAAGTTGTCCAATTCTTATCGAATATGAATTTTTCAGTGATCTTTTCAGAACTGATACAATTCTGATTTACATTTAATAAGAGAAAGTGGTCGTCAGCTACAGAAGGCCATGAAAGATGTGCTCAAGAAAAAGATGTCACACACTTATTGTAAATATAAAATCCAATGTGAATCCAATGAAAGAATACTTTTTTCAATTCGTTTATTCAACAAAAGAAAAGAAGAGAAATGGAGTTCTGATAAGAAACAATAGAAAAAGAGGCGATAATAGCAATAGAAATCATAATAATAATAGTATAGAAACTCGATTCTCTCTCGAGAAGAGATAAAATGAGAAATTAGAATTGCAATGAGTTGTGTTGTGGTGAATAAGTGGCGTAACTATAGTTTTAAAACTACTTTCCATTCATTCGAAAGACCGCATATTTTATGGTAAAACGAAAACATTTTCTATATGTTTCTATAAAGAGTGTTGAAAGGCCTGCTTTTACGCCACTCTTCCGGTTATCGTCTCTTTAAGAAGTTTTAAGAAGTGGCGGAAAATCATTTCCATAACAATATAAAGAGAAAAGTGCATTAGAGGCTAAAATTGTCAAATGAATTGCTTTCATATTTATAAGAATAAAGAGATGAAATCAACTTTTACGAGAGGCAGATGTTATACAATTCTGTCATTCATTTGATGGAAGACTAAAGAAAATAATCTAATATTTACCTCTTCTTTCAGGATTGCCTTTTGTGTGAAATTCAAGAAGCAATTGATAAACAAGAAGTCCATTTATAATAAAGTTTGTATTTGTTTATACATCAATCAAATGACGTCAAGAATATTCTTATATTAATTATTTAACTCAAATCATATGTATTTTTTCAAATATAATAAAAAATAAATTACTCTTTTCATTAATCTATAGATTGAATGAATATTTGATGGATAGGTCTCATGAAAACCATTTAATGATATCCGTCACATATATTGAGATTCCACTGTTTGTCAGACAATTCAATATATAATATAAATGTATAGAAAAATAGGGTTTATTTGAGAAAAGAGAAAAGGAATTGTATATTGAATTGCAAATACTTCTCATCTCTCTTTTGAAAAGCAATACAATAGTGATAACTATGTATTGAAGCGAATGTAATATCAATACAGCAAAGATTCAAAGCTATCATTTGAATATCAAATGCATACAAAAGTAATACTGGATTTAACTTCAATGATAATGACAACAACTTGAGTTCAAAAAACACAAACATTACATCTATTATAGCACTTATTATATTGAAAACAGAATTTATAACTTAGAATATATAACAGTGTTTGCTTTTGATGAAATCCAAAAATAATTCTTTACTTAAAGTCTACAAAATTCTAGAATAATACAAACGCTACGCAATTGCAATAGTTTTGCAATATTAATGGCTTTCAAAGGAGAACCCTCGATATCGTATTATGCGTGGGCCACCTAGGACCATGCTGTTTGATTACATATATGATGATCTTAAACCAAAAAAATTATATCTCAGCCATTTCTGGTTCCGGAGAAAGATGCATTTTTCTTCATTTTTTTAACATTACGTCTATGGAGAAAAAATTAAATTCAAAAAATCAGATGACCCCCGCCCCTGACTGTAAACTTTTCGAGTCTCAGCTCAAAAATTAAGAAAAATAAGGGAATGATTTTGGTCAGGTTTCATAGGGATGCAAGACCAGGAACATGTTCAAAATGGCGGTACAATTTTGAAAATTTTTTGTTTCCGATTTTTACGAAATTTGGTGAACATCTGTCACTCGGTGTCCCAAAGAAGAATATGAAAGAATTTTTTCATAACTTACATAATTTTCAAGTTATTTAACTTTAAAGTTTGATTAAGTAACTATCCTATAATTTTTGAACGGAATTTCATAAAATTATGCTAATAGGCTCTAAATTTGTCTAAAATCGAGTTCTTTAAGCTATTAAAATTTGATCAAAATTTTCACAAGGGAACGCCCCCTAAAATCCATAAAACCGAGTCTCAATATTCTTTCGTAAACTATAATGAGGCCTTAAGGGGTCTTAGGAAAGACCGTATTTTTTATTGATTTTTTTCCAGTACTAGATCCTAATTAGAGTATCTGTGCCAAGTTTCAGATTTTAGTCACTTATAGTTCCTGAGATCTCGACTTTACAAATTGTAAACTTCATCAACGTATATCTCCGGAACCGAGTATCCGATTGATATTAAATTTTCATATTTCTAGTCTACTCATGAAGCGGTTCAACAATAATTTGAAACCCAAGATTTACCTTTCCCGGGATAATGGCCACCTGAAGTTCGGGTAGTGACCAGAGGTCAATTCCCGAAATTCGGAAATTAAGTTTCAAATTAAATATTTCAGAATAATTTGAAACCGAATTCGGGAATTGATCTCTGGTCAGCAACCAGTTTAACATTAGTCTACAATTATTAGTTTCATTTGTGGATTAGCGTTATCTTAAGAACAGATTAAGTTTCGTAAAGATTAATTTTCAGTTTAGGAAATCTAAAGAGTGTTTTTTTAAATTATAACAATTTTTAAAACTTTCCATTGATTGAGATTTTAAGCATTGCTATAAAATCTATAAAAGTCTATATATATAAAAACTTTAATTTAAATACTTTTATTATAACTTAATATAAAAAGTATTTTCTAGCGTTTATTTCAAGTGAAATGACTTCAAAAACTAAATCTGGTTTTCATGTCAATTCATTTGAAAGGTTTGACGACGATTTGTGTGAATTGTTATTGAGTTATCTCAAACTTGAAGAAAAAATATGTTTTGAATGTGTTTCTCAACAGTGAAAAAGATTGGTATTTAATAAACAGAAGACATTCATAGTTAATAGTGTTTATTATCCTTGCTTTGAATCGATTCCATGGAATAGCAATCTCTTAAAAAGTTTAAGCGATAAAACATTACTCAATAAGTTGTTCATAAAATTAAAATTCTTAGAAAATATTTGCATAAATACAAAGAATATTAATACAAATGATAGTGTATTGGAAGCTATTTATCAAAATTGCAATTATTTGAAAACAGTTGTATTAGTCGGTAATTATAGTGAAGATATGTTAACAAATTTCGAACAATATTGTGGCCAAAAATTGATAACTTTTGCCACAAATTATAACCAAAATAATGAGGTTTTAGACAAAAATAAATTAGAAATAATCTTAAACTTCGCTAAAAACTTAAAATCAGTTCGTTTTGAAAATCAAAATTTAGATGTAATTCAAGGGAAATCATTAGCAAAACTTAAAGAAATAAGATTTCCCATTCATTCAAATATAAATGATTTGATTTCATTCATTGATTCATATCATAAACAGATTAAGAAAGTTTGGATACATTTCACGGAAAATTCAGATTTGATATTAGGTTTGAATGAATTGTCGCGCTTTGAAAACATTTGTGAATTTGAAATAAATAT
>JAUJYU010000985.1:0-10484 GCA_033995675.1 Nothrus silvestris
AAAAGTTGATTTTTTAAAGTTGTTATTTTTGCAAAGTATAAATCGATTTATTTAAAGATTATGTTCGAAATCATTTATCAAAAATGTGAATAAGTATTTATCTAAATTAAAATAATCGATAACTTTTTATAATAAATGTTATTTTAAGAGTTATTTTGATAAAAATTCATACATTAGAGTATAATTAGAGTAATTTGAATGTTAAGAAATAGTGATTAAATAATTTACGAAAATTGTAGAGTATTTTAGTGTAATAAAGCAAAATGATAAATGATAAATGATAAATGGCTAAAATTGATTAATAGTAAAGATAGGATTATAGACAATGTCGTCTGCTTTTAGTTGGTGTAAAGAACTCAATATAACGGCATGTGGTTCTGCGAGTTTTATCGGTTTGTTAGGTCACTCACTACTATAATACCTGTTTTTGTTGCATTACGTAACTTTGTTAATGTTTCGATAATAACTTTTGAATTTTTTGTATTACAATAAGCGAAGACGTAAAAAATATTTTCGCCAAACTTTAACTCAACCATCTGTCCAAAAGCAACTTTTTACGACTTTCTTTTTAGGACAGACTCCTTTTGCTTAAGTCCTTTTTTACTCTATTCTACCTCTACTGTAACTTATGCTCCACACCTACAACATCACTGACCTACTGGATGACCGCTCCCTTGCATATGTATGTCTGGCCATTAGTTATGTTCAGCTTTACGAAATTCATAATCAGGTCAATGTCCAAAATCTTTTGTCGTTTTTTTGTTCAAGTTATTTACTCGTCTCAGACTTTCTTTTGACTCTTTGCTATACACTTTCAGTTCAAGAAATACATGATTATATGTTGTCCAAGAAATTCATGTCAATTAATGTATTAACGAATACTATTATTACTAATAAGTTATAACAGCATTAAAAGTTTTAAAAATTCAATAAAGGGATGCTATAAACTGAAAAGAAGTAGAGGTATCGTATCCAATATAATTTAAAAAACAAGTTTTTTATGAATCGGTTTGATTTAAACACGACATTTATCAGGTCATTGTGCCCCTCGTGAAGGTGTTTTGGTTGAGCGATGAAGTATACATTAGTTGTGTCGTTACTGCCCTTGAACCCTAATATTAGGGTTTAATGTACTCAACATTTTTCATGTATTGCTTAATTCTCATGATATTTGTTGAATCTGTTCTCTTAAACATGATTTCACACAATTGATGTGTTCTTCTTCAAGCTTTTTCTTTAAAAAAAAATAATTGCTTTCGAAATGTTGAAATTGTCTGCTTTTGATTGAAGTTATTTTACTTCTTGAAAATCTATACGAAATTTCTAGAATGTAAGAACCGTTTCGGTTACTGAAATTGATTTCAACTTTTTACGTTATCCAATAAATTGAGAATGCTTTAGCTTTAGTATTCTTATCAAAACACAATTATTCCTCTATATTCCTTAGAATTGTAACTGCATTTCATCAAATATACTTTTCTCTGTTTAGTTACTCATAAAACGCAATTTTTACATTGCTATATAAACTCAGTAATTGTTACTAACAAGTTGTTAGTCATGTTTATATTTTAAGATTTGCTAACTTTATAATCTATTCTTTTAAACAACAAATATATTTTTATACAATGCTTCATTATATGCATATAATTGTTAAGCTAACATAAATTTGTTCAATTTTTAACAGTAATCTGAATAAATTGAAACTGAAACCAAATTTAAAACTGCAATTCAATATTAAAGTTGTTTTGATGAGTTTTATGAAATGCTATACTCTTGAAGCAAATGCAGGAAAACATCGAAAGTACAGCATTGAGAGCGAAAGTACATTGAGATGAAAAAATAGTGTAAGACCAGCAGCTTGTGATTGTCATGTTAGTAACGAAGAACAACTAATAGTGAATGCTGGATATATTTTCGCTATTATTGAAATCTTTAGAACTTTGAGATTAGAGCACAGGGAAGTAAACAACTTTTGCTGCTTTACAATAGATGTTTTGCTGCTTCCGAGTTCCTAAGAATAGCATTTGGTGTGCTGTACGGCCGTTATTCAAAATTCGAACTTAGGGGGAATATTCAAGAAGGGGAGCGGTAGAGACAACTTATATGAGGTGATAAGGAGAACCAATTGCTCGCTATAGACAGCTATGCTACTGTAATAGTTCTATAGACAGGTGCTCTCACAGTCTGCCTAATGTCCAAAAAGTGAAAGTGATGCTATTTTTTTATTAATCTAAATTATATGAGTAATTAATAGCAACTATTATATTATGAGTTAAAATGATGAGAAACGTTGATATTGTTCACATGAAGTTTATTATCGTTTTTGCTTCTATTTTCTTCTTTGTGCCTCAACTTTCTTATCCTTTCATACATTGAGAGTGAAAATAAAACTTGAGCTGAAGCTTCCTGAAAGGTCTAAGAGGGAGAGTAAACGAACAAAAGTGTTTACAACCTTAAAGAAGTAAACAGCCGTATGACCTACAGAACCCCTAACCTATAGAGGGCCGACGGAATATTATAGCAAGCCTTAAAGAAGCGTATGACTGCACCAAAAACTACACTTCAGTTAACTATAAACTAAACATACACTACTGCAGTGTATCAGAGCTGCACCAGTACTGCACCCACTTTCACTCATTGCTTCTCATAAACAACCGAAAGGTTAGGAGAGGAAGTTTTTAGGTCACAAACATCTCAGCCCATCCACCGGACAATTCTTATTTTTTAACAAAAAATATTCATATTCTTCCTTTTTCAATGGGTTCTTACAACATATGGGCTTCAATTATCTAAACCTGATCTAAACTATTCTCCTCTAATCATTTCTAACTCAAATTTGCCAAAACACTTACTCAAAAAAAGATATCATCTAATGATTACCGGTAAAAACTTTCTTGCACTTAAATTAGTCCGTTTTGATCCAAAAAAATAAAACTTAATACTACATATCATTAATTTCATTTTATTTAAATTCCTGTTGAAGATTCTTGAAAGCATCCAAAGTTCTCAACTTTTATTAATTTGATTAAATAAAAGTATGTTTTACTGAATAATTACTAACTCGTGCGTTATTTAAAACTGTTTAAAATAGCATTATTTTTAAAAAATAACTATTTTGTGTACAAAGTAAGCAAACTCTTATAGAAGTAAATTAAATCAAATGGATAAGTTTATATAATGCAAATATGATGCAATTACTAAATCATTAGACTTATTGATTTCTAAAGCAGTTTAATAAAGATAATACTGTATTTATTATATTAGTATTGACGTGTGAATTGGTTCTAACATCTTAACATTTTTATTACATTACCTCAAAGTAAAATCGAAATTATTAAAAATTTAATTTTAAATTAAACATATAGTCGATTGCTATTTCAAATAAACTATTTATATCAATTTATTAAAAGTCATCTTTCAAAATCTTGAAAACACGACACAATTAAGTTAGACTTTTTCAATATTTATTCAATAACTAAATTATAAATTCACGTATTCCTGTATAAGCTGCGGATTTCCTAAGGGCTTGTTCACATAGTGCGCACTCACGAAAATCGGGTTTTTAGACCCCCCCTCTATGCACACAGCTGCACGCATTGGCGAAACTACGCTCTTAAGTACGCACGCTTTGAGGATACCCTCCCCCCCAATGAAAGAATACACAATTCAAATCAATTCAATTTATTACATATTTAACCAATCATTCATATCATTTATTACATAAATATCCTTATCTATGTCAACATCTTCACTCGATTCTTCCACTTCGTCTTCTTCGTCCACAATATCGATGGTAGTGGTTGTGAGGGAAGTATTTTTATGTACTTTTTGGTGATTTTTTGTGCAAATCTTAATCTTAATCGAAATTTTAAGCAAACGCTGTTTTTAAAAACAATAATAAATGTAAACAAAAATTCAAATTTCCCACTCAAAACTTACGTTTTTACTTTTAAACCACCCCCTATAGCGTGCGTACTCTATCGCTTGACCCCTCCCCTAATTTCCGTACGCTTTTGCTTGACCCAACCCCACCCTCCCTAAGTGCGTGCGCACTATGTGAACGAGCCCTTAACATAATTACATTTCTAAACCATTTTAAGACGTAATTTATTTAAACGAATTTTTTTTTAAATTTTCAGCCATTGGACTGTTTTGACAAAAATTCAAATAAAATCTAATCCAATAGAAAAATAGATTATTTTTATTAAGGATTTCGCATTTATTTTTATTTTTAAAAAACTTTGTTTACAAATGGATTCAAGTCTTATCTCAATATTCAAAGACTCGAAAATGAGATCAAATGAGACGAAGACATTGGATCTGATGAATGAAAAGATGGATGGCTTGAATGCAAGTATTAACAAATCAATGACAAGCCATTCATCTCATGTGACGATAACTACACCACAAGTAGTGAATTGCGTTTCGTTCAGTCCTTATGAATGGTGTGATTATTTGCTTTCATTTGAATGCAATTCAAGACTTTCTGTCATTAAATTGTTATTAAATGACCAAAGATTTGAAACACATTTTGATTATGAGTTAATTGAAGACTTTGTAATTGGAGTGAAATGTTGTTCAATAGCTTTCAGTCCGGAAACCAATTTAGAAGTTTTGCAAAAGTGTCTAAAGCTGGCGATCGCCACATTCGATAACGACATTCGCCTCATTTCATCAAATCTTAAGCCGAATCAACAGAATTTGGATTATTTATACCTTAGAGAACATTCAGATTTCATTAACGACATAGCGTTCGAGCCTTTGAATGGTCTCACATTAGCCTCAGTTAGTGATGACTGCAGTTGTTGTTTGTGGACAATCGACAACTCGAAAGTCGACAACTCGAAAGTCGACAACTCGAAAGTTGACTTAACGGCCAAACTGACTCTTACTTCTCCCGGAGTGAGTGTTAAGTGGCATAACTCGGAACCCAATAAAGTATTTATTACAATATCTCAATAAATCAATACTTACCCAATCACTAGTCTTTCAAGTCATTACTGATAATTGAATTCTTGTTAACAGTTATTTATTGCCGAAAAGAAAGGTCTGATTCGGTTTTATAACACAGAAACTAAACGTCCGGTTATGTCATTCGATTGCAATCGATATCCGCTTTTGAGCGGCGACTGGTCTCCAAATAACAGCCTTTTTATTGGTTGCGCTTCTGGAAGTGATCTCTTCTTTTGGGACACTTCTCTCTCCAGGTATTTATGGCTTTAGTTTTTAATTATTAATGTTTTTAATTATTAATTATATCCAAAAATGATTGATTAGTCAACCGATTGAGCAAAGAAAAGGTCACATTCAAGGCTCTCAAGAGTTTCGGTTTTTTGATAGCAATATAATAGCGACGAGAGGACGACCTAATAATACAGTTCGTGTCGAAAATTTAAAAAACAATCAGGTTTTCTGTCATTTATTGATAAATTTACATAATTTACATAAAAGTTTAATTCAAATCAATTGAATCGCACTAACGGTTTATCTCAAAAATTGAATACAGGTTTTACTCGAGGAAACCCTCAAAGCCGGCGACGGCATTGCCTGGAATTGTAAAACACCAATTCTGGCCGTCGGAGGAACAAAAGCCGTTCATTTGTTTAGATTTAATTCAATTTTGTAATTATTAGAAATTATTTTTAATAAAAATTATTAATTCATTTATAATTAGATATGAAGTAAACTATACTCCGAACCAATTCGGAACATTATGTCTTAATTGTCTTAAGTTTTTTCGACTTTCCCTCAATTTGCCGAAATCGACCTCATCTCCAAATTTGGTTAATTCACCACTGGTTTCATCAAATTTCTCTTTCGGAAACAAATCCGGAAATTCAAAAGTCATGTCTTTCGGCTATTAATAAATATAAATCAATATAAAAAACGTTGCAAAACATACAATAAAAGCAAAGTTTCATTTAAAACAATACAAGACATACTAAGTCCACGACAGCTCTCTTATAGTCATCCTCTTTGATTAAATACGACTTTCCGGGCGCTCTCTTAATAGTTCCGCATTTGACAAACGTCTTCACATCAATTACAGGTATTTTATAAATCTTTTCCAAATAATTTCTGACATCATATTTAGTCATTCTATCAATTAATTGAGTTTACAATTAGTTTTAATAACTATTATGTTTTAAAAGTTTTATAGAAGTCATTCATTACTGGACGGGAATCTTGAACTCCAATTGATTGCTAGGAATCGGGTTTTTGGGTTTCTTCAGAATCATCCAGAAATCGGGCAAAAAGATCCTCAGCTGAGGATTGCCTCTCACATAGCGCGGGTACCTATTGTTCAAATGGTTGTCCACATTATTATTATTATTATATTATTGATAACTATTATTAATATATGTTTGAATCAATTCATACCAACGCGAAGACATTCTTCTGTCAGTTTTGCTTCCAATTAATCACTAATTAATCAAATTTGAAATGAAAACAATTGAAAACGCATGAAAAGTCTTTATATTTAATGACCAATAGATGGAGGCTTTAGTTGCAATTTATAAAAATGTTAACTTTTTTTGAATTTTTGTTTAATTAATATTATTGTTAAAGACATGACTTTTTAGATTAAATGATGAGATGATTGGTTAAAACAATATATGAAGAGCTGATGAAGATTAGTAATTATGGTTAAAGCTCACTTATTTGAAATAATTGACGATTGGTTCCGTCACTGAATGGCTATTTCGTGACGTATTTTAGATAAAATATTGATTTTATTTCGTAATTTGTTGTGCAATCACTTTTGTTAAAGGAATTGAATTATCATTAAAATTGATGACAACTTCACGGTTGAGATTCAATGGTTTAGTTCTACTTAAATATGAAATATTCTCACTCTTATAACACAATTATTTTAAATCACAAGTCCTTTAAATGCAATCAAAATAATAAACGAGTGATTATTTGGTATCAGAAAACACATCAAAAAATACCTTTTTTATCAATTATTGATATTTAATAAGAAGAAAATACTTTACAACTTATTTATCGATTATTTCCAAAGCATTTATCAATTGATGAACTTATTTGTTGAATAAATATATTCAGGTTTTGTTAAGACGTGTTATAATTGTTATAAAATATAACTATTTATTAAAACTTATAATAATATAATTTATAGCTAAGAATGTCTTAAATTTTTTTTATTCTAAAGAAAGCTTTTATTTTAATGAAAAGCATAAAAAGTCCACTTAATTGTTAACTAATTAGTTGTTAAAAAAGCGATTCTAAGTCTTTCACAACTGAATGCCATTTAATAAATCTTAAAATTAAAGAAAACCTTAACTCAATTGAAAAGTTCTTCCATTTGAATATTAATCAAAAGTTTATAAATATATAAAAAATACAATAATAAAAATCATGACAACGAATGAAATGCGTGTTTCGCGATGGTATTTCGGTGGCGTCGCATCCGCGGGCGCCGCCTGTTGTACACATCCGTTGGATCTGCTGAAAGTTCACTTACAAACGGCCACATCGATGGGCAAAATAGGATCTGCTTCTGAAAAGGTTGGACTCATTGGGAACACGCTTTTAATCATAAGAAGTGAGGGACCGCTCGCTCTCTACAATGGATTGACTGCTTCTTTATTAAGACAATTGACGTATTCGACGACCAGATTCGGCATTTACGAAGTCATGAAACAGAATATGTCTAAAAAAGGAGAACAAATACCATTCTTTACGAAAGTAATGTTAGCTGGATTTTCAGGCGCTGCGGGAGGTTTCATCGGTTTGTCACTCACTTTGATTACTTTTATCTTAAGTTATTGAATGAGACAATCATTATATGACTTATCATTATATGACTTATCACTTAAGGCACACCCGCGGACATGATTAACGTCCGGATGCAAAACGACATTAAATTACCGAACGATAAGCGAAGAAATTATAAGCACGCAATCGATGGCTTATTAAAGGTGTACAAACATGAGGGAATTGGATCTCTATTTAACGGCGCGACAATGGCTACCACTCGTGCTATTTTGATGACAATCGGACAGGTAGTCATTTGATAGCTATTTTAAGTAATGTAACGCAATTCACATTAACTCTACATTTCATTTGACATGTCGTAGCTCTCAATGTATGATCAGTTCAAACACATTTTGATGGTTAAATTCCCAAATCTATTTCAAGACAATTTATTGACTCACTTCACGTGTAGTACATTGGCTGGTGTTGTGGCCACTACTATGACTCAACCGGTATTTCAACTATTTTTATGTTTAAGAGTCGAGTTTTTTTTGTTGTTTCCAAAGTTTATTATAAACTGCAATACATGTATAGAATGTGTTTCAGTCTTATGTCAACTCATTGTTAAACTATGTTAAAAGTGCAACAATACTAAACTCGATTTCTTAATCTCATTTCAATGAATAACTGTTTTGACACAAAAGACAATTATCAAACAATTAGGCTTTTATATGATATCCAACATGTAATACAAAACAGTCTAATCACTTAAACGTATTGCAACTTAAGGTTTAGCTTAATCTTAAATTAATGTTTGATTAGTTTGAGGATAGGTTAGGCTGAAGGTTGAGCTATAATGTATTGTTAGGCTTTCATGCGATACAATGATGGATAGCTTACTAAAGCCAAAAATGTTAATTGCTTTTGAATTAACAAAAGTGATGAATGAACTCATTTTTGTTTCTAATGTGTTAACTCAGTTCTTAATATGAAATAAGAATAATTGATTGACATTTATTTGAATCCAAAGCTGGACGTACTTAAAACTCGATTAATGAACGCCTCACCCAATGAGTATCAGAGTATTAGCCATTGTTTTAAAGTGTTATTCAAACAGTCGGGTGTTATGGGCTTTTTTAAAGGCTATGTTCCGGCGTTCATAAGACTCGCGCCGCAAACCATTCTGACCTTTATTTTCTTCGAACAATTGAGAATCAAATTCGGTGTTAAACAAGAATTGAAAGATTGAACGGATAATAGAGAAGATTAATAACTTAACAATAATGAACATTAAATCTCATGCAACTATTACAATAATTTTAGGTCCGGTTGCAAATACCATCAAATACCATAAATAAGACAATATTTATAGTCGTTGTATTGTTTTTATTTTTGTTATTTATATCAAATAATTATCTAATATCCATATATTTAAAGATAAGTTTATCAGAGATTGTAAATCGCTTTACAATATTTAAATTATTATAATTATTATTGACTCAAATCTTAGTGCAATTTTAGGAATGCTTTTATTGTAATTGTTTGTCAATAAGATATACAAATTATTTGCATTTATACTAATGACTGAAATAAATGTTCAAAATTTAGAATAATTATAATTTTTGTATTATTTCAATAAAATGTTTAAATAAAGAAAGTTTATTAGAATTGATGTCTAACCAGAACATCCGCGACATCCACAATGGACGCACTCGACAATAGCCTTTCCCTCTTCAAGCTTTTCACGCGGAACACGACATATACAGTTAGTCCCGAAGTTTGTGTCCCGAACTTGAATACATCGCAAACAACACAAGTTTTCATAGCCTTTAATACAAATTAATTGAAATTAGAGTTTAATAACTATTAATAACATATTAACTGATATTACAATGAAATGGATATAAACTAATTGTTTGAATGCATTATAAATGAAATGAAAGTTCATTAATAAACAATAAGTATGAAAGACATAAAGCATGGATAAGACTATCACTAAAAGGTATGATAAGAAGTGGTGCAAACCCTGCTTCTTCCACTTCGCGATGAGCGCCTGGTCTGCGATCCTTTGTTTGATGCAATAGTCGTATAACTCTCTTGAGATGGCCTTACGTTTGAAGAAGAGGTCGTATATATATCGGGACCTTTGGTGATGTATTTTAAAGATAGGCCACAAAGACTCAGTCTTCCTCTTGCCCTCATGTGATTCTGTCTCTGCGTCTCTCATCCTTCCCTCCAACTCTTCTAAAGTCGGTTCCAATAGTTCCCAACCCTCGGGCGGAGGCTTTGAACGATTTCTTCGCACTTTTGGCATTTGGTCTCAAATCTTATTTCCAATTAATTAAAAATATTTAATAAATGAATTCATAAACAAAACAAATGTGAAATTTGAGTGTTTTGTGATTTTCATATATCTGTCATAAATCACATGACTTTTGTTACGTTTTTAAGTCGTATTAATTGAATGAATGGATAAATATTTTTTGAAAGTTTTTTCCTTAAAATATAACTTTAATTCTTAAACAAAACTAATTTAGAAAATTTTTAAAGCTGTATAAGAGATAACTCTTTTGTAAAAAACATAATTTTGCTTAATTTTAGATAAATAATTATGAGTTTTAGATATTGAAACCAAACTTTTCTGTTGTCTTATTTCCAGACCTGACTATAGAGATGTTGCAGTACGTGATGTGATGTTGCAGTGAAAACCCACTTCTTTATTATGTTATATAAAGTGTTTGCAGCGGACTCTAGTTTCATATCAC
>JAUJYU010000986.1:0-10482 GCA_033995675.1 Nothrus silvestris
TTAATTTCCGGTTGTGTAGTCGTTAGATCGGATTTATTAGGAATTTTAATTCAATGATAAGATTTAAATTTTCCGTTTGAATTAATTGAAATTTGTTTCATATGAAAGATAAATACAGTACGACTTTTGTAAGTTTTCGAGAAATTCATGTTCAGCTCAATAAAAATATTTGTTGCTTTTATTTTAATATTCATCAATTGATATAAAATTAAGCACATTTGCCAAGTATTATATATTTTAATAATTGTAATTTAAATTAGGTATTTAATTAAATTATAATTTAAATAATAATAAAATTTTAATTTAAGGTGCTCATTTTCAAATCTAATTCATAAGGTAAATTATATGCGAATGTTGTAAATATCCATTAATAAATAATTTGTTATTAGACTTAAATTTAATTATTTTTATTAATATTAATTAAATAAATAAAAATTAGTTCAAAACGCTTTTGGCTCAAGCAATTGTAAATATATTATATTAATATCATTTTGAATTTGGTAGTTATACTATAACAGTTACTGTAGATAACTTCAGAAAGAATAGAAATACTGTGATATACTTAGCGTTCATACATATTAATGTTTCGTTTTTCGGCTTAAAAGCAAAACCGGATTCGGCTTAACCTAAAAAAGGGTTCAGTCATTCAGAAATTCAGCGTCAAAACAAATTTTTTAAGACGTATTTTCTACAAAGACATAATCCAATTAAATATTTTTCAATAATTTATTTATCAATATATTAAACTGATAAATTATCATTGCTTCAAATTTCTGACTGTAGATAAAAAAATTCTCTTAAGAATTTTCTCAATAGTTATCAATGATTGGCCATTGATAGAGAGGAATGAATGTTTTAAAAATCTTGTTTATTGTAATATTGAATGAGAAATATATGTGAATAGTGAATAGTTACTTCTCACGAACTCTTTAAATTATAATAATTAAAGATAATATTTAATAGTTTTATAATTAATTATTATAAGCTTTTAAAATATTGTATGTCTTGTATGATATGTGAAAGATGCTTTTAAAAATGAATTAAATATGTTAAGTAATCTCAAATTTGGCTCATTTTAGTGAGAATTGGTATTAGACCGAAAACATGAACACACAATGAGACATATTAATATAAAGAGAGACCTTCATCCTGACACAGTGGCATTCAAATGCCAAGAGTTCACACTCTATTGTATTGTTATTGCAATGAATCCAAGCATTTCTCGATCGATTTGTGAATAGCGCACATTTGACGTCAAAATATACTGTTTATTATTAAAGTTTTATACAATTCTCGGAAAATTTTAAGACAAAAACAACAGATGAAACGTCTTCTTATGAAACATTCAATTTGTTATGTCCGACAATTTTATGGGAGAAGAATCATAGATATAGTTTGTGAGAGTATTAAAGATCAGATTATAGAAAGAGAACAAACAAGTATTAATGAAATCCTATTATAGTCTGGATTGAAAAAGTAGAGTAGAATAAGCGTGAAATAAGTAATACAAATACATATTGTTTTGATATTTGACTGATTGAAAGCATGTGTATTTTGGCAGTGCATAGCCATGCCTTGCATTGAAATGCAGATGCACTTCGTCCAAATTGTGTTGATTCTTTGAAATTTACTTTCAATCTATAAACTTTCGATAGTCCTCGATATGTACCCAACAGAATGTATTTTGGGGGGACTTAGAAAGAGAACACAATACCAGAACATAGAAGACTATCTCTGCAATGATGCGTAAATCCACGAATGCGTTTGAGCCCCAAAAAAGCCAGGTGTCCGACGTGTCGAGACTCA
Organism: Nothrus silvestris; assembly: GCA_033995675.1. Lineage (NCBI taxonomy): Eukaryota > Metazoa > Arthropoda > Arachnida > Sarcoptiformes > Nothridae > Nothrus > Nothrus silvestris. The sequence goes on from JAUJYU010000986.1 coordinate 1,807, forward strand.
ATCCAGTCTTTGTCTGAGGTTTTAGACCTTCGGGGTTTAAAAAGAGGGGAAAATAACAAAAAATATAGAGCTGTAGACCTGATGCCACCTGTCTATGGCGCGCGTCCAGCATCTGCTCATAACAATTCTGATTTGCGAACAACACGTGCCATCAAATTTAAGTGCGTCTACAAACGGGCCTTATTTACAGAATCTTTTTATATTCAAGTAGTACTGTATAAGTAATACTACTGTTATATTATACCTAAACACAGACAATACGCGTGTCTGTCTAGTCTGCTATTATAGTTAATGTTAACTTTATAACAGAACATCTCATAAATTAACTAACTATTAGCAGGTGTTAGAAACAGATCATTGTCTAACAGAGCACTGCTTTCCAATGTAATTCTTTTTGTTTTCCGCTTTTTTTGTTGTTCATTAACTGCAGATTTTCTTTATATATCAATATATTTATCATTAGGTTATTCACACACAAAATGCCATTTTTGAGATAATACTATTAATGCTATCATTAGTTATAATACTATTAACGTTATGATTAGTTATGCATTTGTGACTTAACAAAACAACTACTCAAAAGTTGTACATTTTATTTGCAAAAATGCGCTTACGATAGATGCAAAACTTGTAGCAAATATTTTCCATCAAATCATAAACAGAAAGTTATTAATAACAATGTTGATCATTGAACTGAACTTTTATTATCATAATGTTTGTAAATGTACTAATGGGCTAAATTTTAAAAAACACACATTTAGGTCAAAGGTTATATTCCATAAGAAAATACATTCTGGTAATCAATATATCTATACATATGACTCGAGGATATTTGGGCTTTAAGTGATTTACTTCAATAGCATTGATAGCATTGAATAAAAAAAAAGTTTAGATAATACTATTGTTTGTTTGTTTTGGATTTATTTATTAAAATAGTGTGAAGTAATTAGTGATGTACTGAAGTTCAACAATGAGACTTTGGAATGATCACTAACTTTTCCATCTTTATTACAAAGTTTGTCACATGAAGTCTTATTGGTTGCCCAATGAGGACTTTCTGTACGAGGACTTGCATTGAAAAGCTTGTGCTGATTCCCACTCACTTTTGTTGCCGTAAACATATTTTTGCCCAAAAGCAAACATGACTCGACTCTGGAGTTTGAACATCCAGACTCTCCATCTCGAGGCAATGCAGGCCATGATTCACTTCTACTTCGCTTTACTGGAGATTTAAGTTTTGGATAAACGAAATCATTTAAATTTATTGGTTTTGTTTCATCACGAATTTGTTCCAACAATTTTCTAAGACCTAACAATGTAATCGCATATGTTATTTGAATTTAAATCAAGCGAGTTATGGCTGCTTTTCATGATTACAGCATAGAGTATGTCATAAGCACATGAAACATGATCTGCTGATCTTAACATTTAGATATCATAATCAATTGCTTCATTTCAAGGGTTGTAATAAACAGTTAATATCTCGCAATATTGAATATCATGAGTACTTCTAATTAAGGAGTCGTTAGTTTATAACTCAATTCATATCAGATAATTGTTTCTATCGGTTTGAGAAACAAAGTATTATAAACCAAATCAAACTGAGTTTAAATAGACTTAATTCAGAGCTTAGAGAAATTTAGTACTAAATTTAGATATTTTCATTCATTGAATAAAATGCTAAATATTTTGATAGTAAATGTAATTTAAGACTTAATATTATGTAATTCAGTCTTTTAAGAGATTCAGGGAAATAAACTTTTCAATTCGGTCTTTAAAATCGGGAAAATAATTTCAACTCAATTTTGATTTAATTATCTCATAAATTCTGAAAATCGTATAAAATTCGATTGAATTTGGTTTAATATTTTTAATTTTTAATCTAATATTAATTAATAAATTAAGTGTAAAAATTTTATTATCAATGTTTTATTACCAATTAAAATAGTAAGTCATTGATTAAAAACTAGTAATTATGTAACTTAACCTTAAATAAGTTAAGTTACAAAAAAAATCTTTGTAATATTTCAATTAAAATGAACTAATAAGGCACATAATAAGGCACATGATTAAATTTTAGATTTTATAGAACTTCTATTCTTAAACATATTAAATGTTTTAATATATAAGTTCACTTTACAAATTATAACCGATTTCCCTGAATTTGGCACTAATGGATTGAAGTGGTCTTTTAGGACAAAATCTGCTAAAACCAAAAAACGATAGATAATAATTAATTTGTGAGTGATTTAAGAGAAGTTGTTTATTTGTTTTATGCGTCTGATCTGATAGTATTTTATAAGTCCTAAATTTTTACACTAAATTTAGTACAAAAAGTAGATAAAAAACTGAGTAAATTTTGAAACATTAGTTTAATGTAAATAAAAGTTGATTGTGAATGGAATACCTATATAGAATGGGAGTTTATCTGTAGCGCGGGGTAAGTTCGAACATCTGGCACTCGATGATGGCATCACAAAAATCTTTGTGTCTCCGATCGAAGATGACTGCAATCCCAAATTGAAATCAGAAGATCCACTGAATATTTCATATATACCTTTGAATCAAAAATCTCTAATCAAATACCACTTAAAATATATATTGTATAAGAGTTTACTTAATGATAACACTGAATAAATATAATATAATAACAGTTATGAGAGTAAGAAAAAGAGAAAAAGAATTCCATTGTATTGCATTCGTGTGTGAGATATTCTTTTGTTATATCATTAATACCTTTGCCATTAAAAACCGCTATTTTGGGTGCATATGTTGTTAGCTTATCCTTCAATATATGCGACCCCTCTTTAATTTCAGCTCTACTTAAGCTATCACTTCCACGAGTAGTTCTTTGAACTATATTTGTGAAACCAATTCTATATTTGAGGTTACAATCGAGTAGTTTATAGTCATCGAAAGCATTCAACGGTTCGTCTATTATTTGTGACAAATGGAGACATTTCCAGAAGTGATTGCCCGGACCTGAATGTCAACGCAGAGCACATCTCATTATGTTATGCATTAGATATCACTTATCTATATTTCTAATTATGTAAAGTAAATAAAAATCTAAAAGGTGGTCACCTGCGTAGTGATGCCCTTTAAATGCGGCCGTATATCCAGGATTAATGCCAATTATCAAAAGATCTAAATTATGAGCCAAATAGTCGGGTAATGTTCTTTTTATGAGTTGGCATTCTGTTAAACCTCCGAATTTATCTTCGAATTTTCTTTTTTTAGTCCTCAAAGAAGTTTTAGTCTTCAAAGAAGTGCGACTTTTCTTAATTTTCATTTCTTGCGAAATATTAGACAATAAGTTATCGCTTTGTTGATTCATTTGGATGTCAACCATATATACAATGTTATATATGGTATACAATGTTATCTTTTGTAAATTAGTCTTTGGTCGTTTGCCTTTTTTATTAGGTTTATTATGAATCTCAAGTGTATTGGCTTTCAATATCGCCAAAACTCATTTTAGTGAAGAAATCCCTTTCTATATTAATATAACTCTCATATGAATATAAGTTAACTCTATTACAACTTAAATATTGATTTTTATTTCATTTGAGAAAAAGTAAGGCTTGAGTAAGGCGTTTACCTTTTGTTATTGCGAACGTTCAGAACTATTGAGCATAGAATGTATGCTAATATTTAGAAATGAATACATCGGGGATTTGTTTCAGAGTTAGAAATAAAGATACCAAAGATACCAAATTATTCTTTTAGTTCAATAGTTCTATTAATGTTTAAAACCAAGTTGTTATTAATTTACTAATATTTTATGAATTGGTTCATTCCCAAAAACAACAAAAGTTACCAATGTTAAGTTAATGTCTAAACACTAGCATTTTAAGCATTTAAAAAAGTTAATAAACTAAAATAATTACAAAAAACTCTCTATTTTTATCTTTATTTACTTATTCTTAAGTTTACAAACTTATACCGAACTAACATCCAAAAAATGATTTCGAAAAACATAGAAACCTCTTGTTATGTTATTAATCATATTATTATTATGTCATATATCATACTTAATTTAGAGCGATGTAAATTTACAGTACAATAGTTAGTTACAGTTTGCTATAACCAAAATCTGCAATTATTCAAACTTATATTCCAATTATTAAAGTAATCCAATATTTTACAAAAATGTGCTAAACTTGTTTTTTTCAAACAGTTACAGTTATATAATTGAATCATATGTTCTTTCACTATTGCATACTTTTCTAAAAGTTGAATCACAACTAAACTGTTAAGTCAGATATTCTTAAATTTCTAGACATTAATTAAAATTCATAATAACTTAACTTTTTTTATGAAAGTTTTATTATAGTTGGCATTGAATATACTCTTTATTGCGATTATTGCTAAAGAAAAAGTGTTTAAAAAATGCAGTTTTAGAAGTGTTGCGCCAATACTATCTCAAGTCATTCAGGTCTTTGACATAACTCGTAAATTGAATCTTATATGAGTTATGATAATACATATCAATATTTAGTATACATATGAAACCAATAGACACTATAAATATCATAAGTTCTATCGTCACTTAACAGCGTGTTTTAATACACTTTATAACGTGTTTTTCAGATCTGATTAGTTAATAAATAACTATAATATAAATAATATGAATCGATGAAACTATTTTAATTTCCAATACAATATCTATCAAATTAATAATGAAGACAAGCCATGCATTTGAATATAAAACAATTTCCATTAGATTTACTTAAGTTATAATCTAATTGAATACTTTCTATTATATATAGAAAAAGATAATTGATATGTATTTCTTTTCAAATATATAATAAACATTTGAAAACATTAAAGATAAACAATTTTATTCATGGAAAATATGTAATAAAGATTATGATATTTGAAATGAATTCAATTATGTTAATCATTATTCACTGTCAGACTTTTCTTCTTTCTTCTTCTTTTTCTTCTTCTTCTTCTTTTTCTCAATCGGTTCCACTTCTTCTTCTTCTTCATCTTCTTCTATCTTAACCTTAGATTTTGTTCCATTCGGTGATGAAACTAATGGAGAGGACTGTGTTTTTACGGCTGATGAAGACTGTTCTGTGGATTGAATCAATTCTCCGGTGTGTGAAAATTCTTTATATTTAAGGAACCAGTCTTTGGGTGTTTTATCATTTGGTTTTCCCTTTTCTGTGAGTAATCCCTCTTTCATAAGTTTTTTCTTCAAAGTCGCCTATAATTAGAATTAACTTCAAATTAGTTCACAATAGCTAACCATTATATTTAATGGGCTAACCGTTGGACCCAAACCCCATTTGCGAGGATATGTGTCTCTTTCCATGACTACTCTTTTAATCTTAGCGACCACTCCGTGATCACAACTCGCTATTGTTGAGGTTGTCATTAATGCAATGGCTTTAAGAAAAGCATTTAAACAAAAATCAATTATATATCCCTTAATAGATATCTAAATGAGATAAGATCTTAATAGATGATCATTTATATAATAACTGTTAGTATATTATAGTTTAAACAAACTATAGATCTAAATAATGATTACATAATGAATAGTGATATAAGAGTAATACCGAGACATATGGCTTCTCCTTTAGTGGTGAGAACAACGATTTCCTCATTCAATTCGATGCCGTCCTCGAACTTGAGAACTCCGGGAAGCATTATCTTTGCGCCATAACAGACAGCGTTGACGGCACTGTCTTTCATGATTATGCGTTTGTGAGACACCAGAAGTGCTTCTAATGGTTTGATAACTCGCCTCAAATAGCTTTCATCCCTGTGGTTATCATAAAGCCATTGAGCGTCTAAAACATCATGCATTGTAACTAAGCCTTCATTTTCGTTTTGAATGCCGGACCGAACGCGTCTCAACTCTTGCATTTGTCCGCCAACTCCCAAAACAAGACCCAAATGTACGCAAAGAGTCCTAATATAAGTTCCCGCTTCGCAACTAACCCAAAAAACTCCCATATTTTTGGCCGCATTGTATTCAATGAGTTTGCTTTCATATATTGTGCGAACCCTTAACTGTCTCTTAACCGCAGAAATAAGAGGCGGTCTTTGAAAGAGAGCTCCAGTCAAGGTCTCGATCGCCTTCAGAATAGTTTGTTCGCTATCGACAGCGCTATGAAGTCTGAAAATACAAACATATTCTTTGCCCGCATTTTGTTGAGACTTTACTAAACGAGTGGCCCTTTCGATGCAGACTATGAGACAACCCGTGACTTTGGGGTCGAGAGTGCCCGAGTGGCCCGTCTTCTCCACTCTTAAGATCCTCTTAATCCAAGCGACGACTTCGTGAGACGACGGGTTCGACGGCTTATCCAAATTGATAAAACCCGAGCGAATGTATTCACGCAATTCACGCTTGAATGGCGAGCAGCCGAACGACAGAGGAGTGAAGTGATTGGTCCGAACATTCAACTTATCGTAATTCTGACCAAAAACACATCCACTCATCAGTTGTCATAATTAATAAAACGCAAATTGTCTATCTTTAAAACGCATACCTTTAACAATAACGGCCATTGACTCGTACTTAACGTCTTCTGTTCTGAAGAAGGCTTCAGATAAAAGTCATTCTCTTGTTGAATGTCCTGATTATCAGATTAATTGTCATTAATTATTCGAAATATAAGATTGTTATCAATAATTAGATTAGACTCTAATATCTTTGTTTACAAAACACTTACGGCAACTGTTTTGGGACTTTTGTGTTTCTTCTTTGAATGCGATTTAACTGATATTCAAAAAAAGTTAAATAATATTTTCAGTAACTAATCAGTAGTCAATTGACTCATACCTTCTTCAGTTTCCATTGTTTATGAGTTTTAAATATTATTATTTTTTAATTCATAACAAATGATAATAACTTGAAAAACACGTGTTTTTTCTTATTTAATATTAGATTCATTTCTCTTCAAAAACATTATTCAAAAAGTGCTTTAAATAAAATACAATTTTATAAAACTAAACATTTTGTGCCCTTTGTTTATATATACATATATTTATTATATGTACAGTAATGTAACGCAGTTTTTATATTTTGCCCCCAATGCTAGTCTGCAATGCAGTGCATATAAGTTAGGGCTCGTCCTTAAAGTACGTACGCAGCTCAAGGGGAGGGAGGGTCAATCAAAAGCGTACAGACACTAAACTCTCATAGAAAAATAGCAAGAAATAGGTGTCAAAATGCGTACAAGGGGGAGGGAGGGGTCTAAAAATCCGAATTTTGTGCGTACGTACTTTAAGGTATCAGCCCTAACTAAATTTGTAAAATTACTTTACTTTTTTTTGTTTTCTGTGAAATAACACATATTAACGATATATCCTATTGAGAGGGCCAGTAATAAACTTTTATGTTTGGCTATAATTCATAGAATTAGACAATAAAATACTATGGAATTAAAATTGCTTTTATAATAAAGACTGATAATTTAAATCTCATAAGCTATTAAACGATGTCTTAATTTGAGATTCACCTTCTTTATGGGCTCATAAAATATATATCTAAAATATAAACGACCATAATTTGCTTTATACTGTATTTACTTCAAATCTAACGCATAAACATGTAAATTGGCTGAAACCCTAAGGGCTTAATCATGGCTCACAAGTTATGGTTGTTTTTTATTGTCTTATAATAACTAAATTTAAAAATGTATATAACAATGTAGCGGATGAATAGGTATTTGAAATAACATACAGTGGTTAAATACAGTGCAAACTTTGTATAATAAAAGCGATTCAAGTATTTTGTTCACGAAATAACTATAATTTAATAAATATTTTAGTTTCTCAGTTAATTATACATGTCTTTCATTAAATCAATAACTCGAAGATTAATTTTGAACTGATTTTTATTTATTGTTCATTTTCTATGTCTGGCAGTATTTCAATGATTTATATGTTCTTATTATCCAAAAACATGCAAATATTCACGACATACCTGTACAAGACATACCTTTATGAGAATTACATTACCATTTTGTATGTGATTATTTATGCATATTTTGCATAGCATTTTATTTATACATCAAATAATTAATTCCTTCTTATGAATCAAATGGCTTATCAAAAATTATTATTTTTTAAATATTAGATATTCGTAGATATGAAAATCAATGAGATTAACCTATCTTATTCAAGCCCTAAAATTAATTAGTTTATTCAATGAACTATTTATTCATAATCTCCTAAATTTTTCAAAAATAAATACCATTTTATAATAATTATTGTAATTCATTAATAACATCTCTTCCACTGTATTTTAATTGTTGAAAAATTTTCAAACAATTGCAAGTATTGTATCAATCAATTGTTTATTATACATGTTTTTACATTAAAATATATACACTTAAGCAAATCTATTTTATATTTTATTAGTCCATCGTATTTGCTCTCATAAAAAACAATTCTTCGATTATTTTTATAACTTCCTCTTTAATAATAAGATTTACATTAATTCCAGTTTTTTATCAAATAAATTAAGTAACTTTTGGACAAATTACCAATAAAACTGACTGAAATATTTTTCTTTTCTTCAAATAACTATCAACGATGTATTTTAGATATCTTAATCAGTAAATCTTATATATCAGGATTCATAAGATTCAGGACACAAGTCTTATCTGTTTATAGTTGTATTCCGTTTCATAGATTTTATGTTACGCTCAA
>JAUJYU010000987.1:0-10479 GCA_033995675.1 Nothrus silvestris
TGTTCTTTCGATTGTGCTATTCAAAATTTGTGAAAAACATGTAATGCGCTTGTTTCGACATGTTATAAAAAACGGAAGAAACTTTCCGGTACCCCTGATAGTACTATTTTATATCGATAATTAATTTTTACTAAGTGTGCGTTTTCTTAAGTTTTCACGTCTGAATTTACTTACTTTCGAAAAACTTCATTCATCGTGAATACGATTCGTTATATGATTTTGAGACGCATTTTTAAAACTTGTAAATTTCCTCAATTGTACTCAATTTTTATATCTTTCGAATGTGTTTCATAATACCAAAAAAGTTTCTAATCAAAAACTGCTTCACATTTTTAATTCAACGGTCTTTATCTTCATTTAAAATCAGGGATAGGGAAGGGGTTCAGGGGTAGGTAAAATGGCGGAATTTGGCTTCAAACCCAAGGGCGGGTTATAATTTTGGGAAAATCTACCATTTTTAGATGGGGTGCCGAAGGGGCAAACCCTTCTCATTTTATACTTTTTTAAATTAAAATTTTTAAACTTCAATGAATAAATAAAGTGAAATATTTTGAGGATTAACTTCTTTCAAACAAATTAATCATTTGCAACCTTTTGTGGAGCTAACCCTCAAAGATTTTGGTCAGTTTTGCCATATTCTCATTTTGAAGGTTTTCATTCTAACCTAACCTTCATGCAAGTTAATGCCAATATAAATTTATAAGTTAGATAATTATGGCATTAACATTCAAAAATGGTATTTTTGGCCAACTTCGGTAACTGAAAACTCAATTTTTGACGAGATTAAGCTTAAATTTAAGAATGAATCTTTCATATTTTTAAATAGAGCCATTATTGTTGCATTTTCGATAGAATTTATATTTTTTTGCAATCGGTGACCAACTTCTTGACTCCCGAACTTCGGAAAGTATTTTGGGTCAGAGATGAACACATTTCAGGTCTGCACATATTTATAATTGCAGTAGTGATCAAAAATGACTCAGTATTATTTATTGGACATATGCTGACAAAATTTGGTTACTTTAAATGTTACCGTTCGATCAAATTACCGAAAAACTGCAATTATTAGTTACAGGTCTTATAATTATACACATCAACTCTGGAAAGACTACTCTATTGCTTAGTCTTTGGTGAGACTAATCCTCGTTTGGCGCTATCGTATCTTAAGTTACAATTCAAATAGTGTTACTCTACTATTCAACTAACTTATTATTATTTTATTGTATTCTTATTCTATTTAATCCTTTTATAATAAAACTTTCAATTCTTATTCAAATGAAGTGCGATTGCAGTAACAGAAGTGATGAAGACAGCAGTCAAGTGTCGAAACTGTCCACAAATTCCTAACATTGAGGTCTTAATAGTTGTGATTAAATATAAGAAAAAAGTTCTTATACTTTTTAACGTTGAGAGAGTGTCCAATTCGGCAATAATTGATATATAATTCATAGATGTCTTCATAGATGTCTTCATAGATGTCTTCATAGATGTCTTCATAGATGTCTTCATAGATGGCTTCATAGATGGCTTCATAGATGGCTTCATAGATGGCTTCATAGATGGCTTCATAGATGGCGCGCAACTCGTTTTGCTATCATTTTTAGAATCAATCGATTCTCGAAAATAAAATTCTTGATTACTGTAAACAGAATTTGAAAAATAATTGGTTTAAATCACAATTCAAATCAAATATCATATAATGTCTGATAAGTTGACGGAAGCGAATGAATGCTATAATAAGGCAGAGAAGTAGTAAGTTTTGTACTAATTATACATTCATTTATACATTCATTGAAACATTTGTTGTAATTAAGGATTTGTCAATTCTTAATCTCAGCCAATAATCAGTTTAACTCCCATTCCATTGATTTCATTATTTGAAGATTTATACAAAAAATTGATATATTTTTTGCGATTGGTTTATGTCTAATAAATTGATATGATTTTATTGATTAAGTCTTAAGACAGGATTTCTCAAGTGGAGACCCGATTACGACAACGCCGCCAATGAGTATTCACGTGCAGGTCTGACCACTCAAATCTTGTATTTCTTGTAATAATAGACTGTATTTTATGATTCATTGATAGCCACGTGTTTTAAAGCGCTTCGAATGCAAGACAAATGTCTTGACGCACATCTCAAGGCTGCCGATTGTTTTGTCAAAAATAAATCTTATTTTTCTGCCGCAAAGTATAAAGACTTAATTATATTAATAGTTATTATAAAGTATAGACTTTTAATTATATTAATAGTTATTATAAAGTATAAAGACTTTTAATTATATTAATAGTTATTATAAAGTAATTAAAGAACAAATGATTGTTAAACTTATTTCTCATAAAAGAAGTTACGAACAATCGGCAGTTGTTTCCAAAGAAATGAATGATTGGGATTCAGTTATCAAATATTATGAACATTCGTGTAATTTATTCCGAGAACACGGCGTTCCCGACACAGCGGCTCTCACTCTAAACCGCGGCGCACAGTATGTCTGCCATTGTTTGCCATTAATTATTTTGAATGCAATTGAGTTTATATGAATTGACAGAATTATTGAGAGTAAATATCCAGAAAAGGCTGCCGAATGGTATGGCCAGTCATCTGAAGTGACAATGCTTGAGGACAGAGCCCGACAGGCGGCCGAATACGCAAACAAAGCCGTTCGCATATATCTTAAGCTGAAAAAATACGACGAAGCGATCGCTTGGATGAGGAAAGCGATGAACTATTTGTTAGAAGCAGAAGACAATCAGGCTTACGGCCGACTTGTGGTCTCTCTAGTTCTCGTCCAACTCGCGCGGGACGACATCGTCGCCGCTCAGAAGGCTTTTCAAGAGGGACGAAGGTTTGAATTGATAAATGCGTTAAACTTTGATAATCTAATCTAATCTTAATCTAATCTAATCTTAAATCTAATCATTTATTCGATAGTTATGTACAACAGGAAGAAATTTATACATTGACTCAAATTTTGGACGGTTTCGATCAAATGGACTCAAATGCAATTTATAGCGGACTTAACTCTCCTTTTATTAAAAATTTGGACAACGAATTAACTAAATTAGCCCGAAGTCTACAACAGAAACACGCCGCGAATATAATGGCACCAACACAAGGAACCAATCAATCTCAAGATGAAGAGGTCTCAGTCAATGAAGAGGCCGGAGCTATGCTCTGAAACTCATTAAAGTATTCCAATAATCTGTATTATTGTATATTGAATTGTATATAATAGTTATCAATTCATTCCAATTTGTTTTTCTTAATTAGTTTTTAATGAAAAAAGATTTAATTTATTTAAAAAAATCCTGACTTTACTAATAAATCCCCAAAATATGAGTTAACCAAAAGTGACGTAAATTGTGGCACAAAAACAATGAATAAAACTTCAAATGGAATGTATGTCTTATAAGATTTGCAAAATAGACTCATAAATGCTTGAATTCAAAAAACATAATAAAACGAATTTTCTTTTAAATCAAATGACTTAATATTACTTAAGTTAATTTCAGACATAACCGCTTTTTTGAGTAATTAATTCTATATAATTAGAGGCACTAATAATTTTATTTAATCGTCTCCCGAACCGGTGGCTCTCTTTACTCTTCTTTGTCGCGGCGATTGTTTCACTTTCGGTGATTTGCCTGAAAAACAATATCTGAATGAATATCACATTAAATATAATATAATATAACATAAGATAATATAACATAAGATAATATAACATAACATAATATAACATAATATAACATAACATAATATAACTTAATATAACTTAATATAACTTAATATAACTTAATATAACTTAATATAACTTAATATAACATAACATAATATAATGACTAACTGAGAGAGTTTAGCGTTTCTTGAGGTAACCAATCATAGTCGACGTCATTCGGATTGGAGGTTCCCATCTCTGGCTTCTGTTTAGACGAAATGATGTGCCTTTTCTGTTACGATTAATAATTAGACTTTAGTTCCATTTATGACAAATCAGTATTAATAAGGCTTACACTGAATGAGACGAAAAACTGTTGAGCGGCGACGGCGACCAACACAACAACTGCTGCCAAAAAGACGTACAGGAAAAATGTTTCTCCATCTAAGCCTTCATCCAATTCAACGATAGAAACAGTTTCGTTAAAAACTGCGTTCAAATATTGATTTCCATCCTTTTTAAAAGTAATTTTACAGTAATAACAGAGTGGAAAAGAGCTTATATTTCCATAGAAGCTCTTCTTATAACTAACTTTAGTTTAAATGATAAAAAGTCTGAATCATAACTTACAGCGTCTCTGTAGAAAAGATTAACTGTAAAACCATAAGGTCTTGTGCTAAACGCCTCACTCACGAAGAACTGATAAGCGAGAGTCACCTCTTTTTGTGGTTTAACCACACGATTGTATGCAATGGCTGTGAACTGAATTATGACAATATTTATGACAATATTTATGACAATATTTACGCTTTCAATAAAAAGCTAACAATGAATCAAATAATTGATGATTTGTCTCACATTTTGCAAATGGAAACTAAAATCCTGCGCATATCTGAACGAAGCGTCCATTGAGTCGACAATAAAATCTTTAGATCCCTTATTGGCAAAACCGACCAAAAAGTGAACATCTCTTCCGGCCGGAAGTTCTGTTGGGTTTAAGAGTTCAGTAAAACAAATACATTACGAATGGATATCATTAGTGATAGAGACCTAATCCCATTCCTGACGGCTTTGTGAATAAGAAGAAACTGTCAACATCTGGTGATGGCTTCAATTGTACGGATTCGCTTTCGTCTTCTTCCTCTTCTTCTCCGGACTTTAAGACCTCACCGGTTTCTTGGTTTTCCTCCACATTTGCCTCTTCTTCGCCTTCGAGAACGTCAGCATTTTCTTCATGAAGAGCTTCTTCAGCAGCGTTTGCATAGATTGAGTGCGAAATGCCTATCAATTTGTGGGAAATCAAGTTTGAAATCAATTGAGTTTCAATTAAATGAACGACAATTCATATAAATCGTGATTCAATGCCACGTAAGCCATAATCACATGGATTAGAGTTAAACACAATTTAAATACCGTTTTGATGAAGAATAACAGATATTGGAATCAGTAATAATACAATTAATAATAGCTTTTGATACATTTCTAATATTAGTAATTATTTTAATTAATTTCTTTACGGAATAATTGCTATAAAATTAAGAATTAATTTAAGAATTTGTTTAACACATTGTTTTTAAAATGAGTCCACAATAGAAAAGATTCAATTCATGAAAAGTTTTTGCTAAAGAGCGCTCTCTATTAGGCGTTTCACACAATCATTCATTCATCGTATGTGTTAGGGTTCATCCTTAAAGTACGTACGCACAAAACGAGGGTTTTTAGACCCCTTCCTCCCCCTTGTACGCATTTTGATACCTATTTCTTGCTATTTTTCTATGAGAGTTTAGTGTCTGTACACTTTTGATTGACCTCTCCCTCCCCCTCAGCTGCGTACGTACTTTAAGGACGAGACATTATGCAATCAATAAAACTATAGATTCATTCGTTCGTTGAGAAGATATGAAGAGCAAAGTTCACTCAATTTTCTAAAATATAGAGTCCATTCATTTTGTTTTAAAAATGTTCATAAACTGATTGCATGTCATGTCATGTCTTATAAATATTTTTATTATTATTAATATTAATAAATATAATAAAAAGCAGTATTAATAGAGTTGTAAAATGAGTGATAATTACCGAAAGCAACCATTGATCGAATGGCCATCACTTCTGACCAGAAATAACAGATCACGACTCAAATGGAAAATAGGCTCAAAAATAATAGTTCCAGCGGTTAGACTCTTGAGTAAGTTATGGACGGATTGTATGAACAATACTCGCGTTCAAAACCACTTCATATTATTGGAGACTTTGAAGAAACACTACAACAATAGTAATAAAACGCCATTAATCACAATCTCGAACCACTGTTCATGTCTTGACGACCCCCTCATGTGGGGAGCGTTAATACCACTCAAATGGCAGTTCAATTCGAACCGTCATCGATGGTCAGCAGCCGCTCAAGAAGTGTGTTTCATAGGTGACTGGCATTCGCTCTTCTTCTCATTGGGAAAGACTTTTCCAATATTGAGAGGAAGTGGTATTTATCAGCCGGCGATGGACTTCGCTTTAGAGCTTCTCAGAGATGGACAATGGCTTCATATGTTTCCGGAGGGAAAAGTTGTCGTCAATAATAATAGCAATGAAGTGATGACATCACAACTTGATATCAATATTAGTGAAGATATTGAAAAAGAAGAGAAGCGTCCCTACGAACTGAAGTGGGGTTTGGCTCGACTTATATTAGATCACGTCTATAGTGATGAGAGCTCTACTAATTTGGATGTATTACCCATTTATCACTTAGGAATGGACGACATTTTGCCCACTAAAGAGCCATATATTCCTCGAATTAACAAAAAGGCCACTTTCTATGTGAGAGACGACGGGCCCATTCATTTGGACCGAAAATTTGTTTCGACACTAATTGGAGACACAATGAGTCTTTGCTCGAGAGATAAGAGAATTAAAATAATGCAGTTTTTCGAAAGCGAAATGAATATACTTAAGGCTAAAGCTATCAAAATCCACTACGACTTAGAAAATATGGTTTCCATTAAAAATGATTGAGGAATTAATCATTTAATTCAAATATCTTTATATTCATTTACAGTCAAGCTATAAATCTTATTATTTACAGATTATTAAGATATAAAATAGTTAATGATTTATGTTTAATAAATAAAATGATAAATAAAATCTGAGTTAGAGTGTCCTTAACTTAATCTAAACTATCTATAAATTTTATAATATATTGTTATATTAATTCGGATTTTTAATTTGTATAAAGTGTATAATTTATGTATTTTATTGTTTCAAAGATGGAATAGTTGTTAATAAAAGCTTTGTTGACATTTCATCTTTGCTATTAATGTCGTCGTCGACATCACTCCCCATAGAGTTGGTTAATATAGGAATAGTTGGGTATTGTATGCCATCAATGGTAACAATAGGTGGGAAAGAACTTCCAATATCAACGGGTGCTGTTATTATTTCAATATGTGCTGTAGGGATGCTGTCGTCAACTAAGCCATCATGAAATTGAAATGTGAACTCACTATTAGATGAATCTTTTGGTGTTATTTGATCTGAATCTCCGAGAACTGCAGTGGTTAGCGTTGCGTTGACATTACTGGGCTTTGGTTTGCATGTGGTTGTGGTCGCCTTCTTTGCAGCTGCTTTTGAAGTGTTAGCTTTAGACGTCTTTTTACTTTTTAAACTCAAACTGACATTTGAAGTGGTATTACAGGAGTGCTTCTTATGGTCCAGTTCTGACGCAAAAAGGTTACCACAATTTTGACAATCGAATAATGTTATAAAATCACTTTTATTTAGAATCGTTGCGTTTGAAACAGAAGTTGTGGGAGGAGTTGATTGAGTTATGGTATTGTTGTTTTCATGTGCTTTTTGATGTTCTCTCAGATGTGCGCGACGTGAGAAAGAGCGCGAACATGAATTACACTAATTGAAAATGTTTTCAAATAGTTACACAATTTATTACAATATAATTTTTGAGATAATTGAATACCTGATGAGGTTTAATGCCGCTATGCGTGAGAATATGTGCTTTCAATTTGTCGGGTCTATTGAACTCTTTGGGACAACCGGTATGTGCTTTGAAGGGACATTTGAATCGTTTGACGGGGTCGTGAACCAACTTATGTCTCTTAAGTTTATCTCTCCTATTGAAAGCTGCCTCACATAGATTGCAAGCGAACGGCTTCTCTCCCGTGTGTATCACTAAATGGACTTTCAAATAATTTGCAGTTTTAAACGTCTTCTCACAGTATTGACAAACATGAAGTCCTGATCCATGAGTTAGTAAATGCCGTCTAAGATAGCGTTCACACGGAAATACTTTATTGCAGTTCTGACAGGGATAGTGATGAGTCGAAGTCGCCAAATGGTGTTCCAGAGCTGCCGGAGTTGTGTATTTGTTGAGGCATTTCTGACATCGAAAATATCTGAAACGAATTGATAAAGTGTTTAATAAATAGTATGAAAGCTGTATAAATGGCACTCAAATGAAATCAAACCTCTGTCCCGTTCGTGAGCCTTGATTTGGATATAAAGAGTGTGAATATTGATGTAATCCGAGATCATATAACGAACTGAATGTTTTGTTGCATTGATGACAACGGTATGTCATTTCAGTTTCATGTGTCTGAATGTGTCCCAGAAATGGTTCCAACTCAGAGAACATTACACCACAAGAAGCCTGAATGCATTTGTATACTTTCTCGCGCTTATGTGATTTCATATGACTTTTCAATTCAAAATAAGTTTTGCCATTATATGGACAATAAGGGCAAACATAACTGCTGTCAATTGAGTTTCTTTGGAATTGAAATTGTTGTGAATCCAATTCATTGCAATCATCATTACTTTCTTCGTTATTAATGGAAAGATCTTTATCTTCAAGTTGTGAAATATCACAAGAGGTGACAGTTGCCTGAGGGGGGAGGGTGTGAGCCAACCCGTCAGGCCATACCTTATGCGTTTGCATATGTTTTTTAACATTACCTTAAATATTAAAATACAGTATACATTGTATTGACTTTTCTTGAAAATGAATGGATTCTGTTATTTATTTGACTTACTTTTTTGAGCGAAAGCTCTGCCACAAACTAAATAAATGAATGTAAAGTTAGTCTAAGTTTTAATAATAAGTTTTTGGTGATTAGAAATAAGAAAAGCTACAAACCTATGCATTGAAATGGCTTTTCGCCGGTATGACATCTAATGTGTTGTTGTAAATCAAAATTCTTATTAAAACTCCCTATAAGTGATTTGAAAATTTTCTTAATAGGATTTAAAGTAATGTTGTTTTGGTTTCAACATTTATAATAAATATGTTTTGTGAGCCTTTGCTTTTATGCTTAATATAGTTTATAAAAGTTGATAAAAACTTTTCATAAAAGACTTACTATCACAGAAAGTACACTTCAATTTAGCAGATCTTTTGGGTGAAGTAGGATTTGATGATAGGGTTTCTGTTTTATTGATTCTTTTGCGAGTTTTATGAGTGGAAGCTTTCAAGTCAGACGACGGCAATACATGAATGGCAGCGTCTAATTGTTTTTTCTGCTGATTGTTTGCCTTATTTTGTGAATCTTTGACTTTAAGACCTGAAGAATTAGTTACTGAAGTTGTATTGACTGAATTAAACTTCGAAGGCGTTTGCGTTGGAGTAATAGTAGTTGTGATACAATTTGTTGATGGGATTACTGAAACGGGAATAGTATTAGTATTCAAATTGAGCACAAAATTTGATGGGAGAGTAACTGATGTATTATTTGATGTATTGTTTGAATTAGAAGTTTGTACTAAAAAAGGTGTCGAAACTAAATTATTGAGTAGAGAAACGGGTAAACCAAGAGTTTGTGCTGTCGTTCCGTTATTAGAGGTGTGAATAACTTGTGTTGAATTACTGTTGGAATTAATTCCAGACAATACGGCAGAGAATGTGTCGCTGCCATCGCCCGTTCCTAAAGAGTTATCACTTGTAATGTGAAGACCTGATGGAGAGATCGTTGATATGTTTGCGATATTGTGTTCTAAACTTGTTGTGAGTGACAAAAGATCGGATTCACTGAGAATAACACCACTCGCTATTGTCGGCAGAGATGGAGACGTAGGAAGTGATATATGAGAATTTAAAGTAGGGTTTGATGTCTTAATAGTGATTGTGGGCTGAGTTGTGTCGTGTGTGGATTCACTCAATATATTTCTGTTCACAATAGCCTTACGACCACAATCTTTCTTATGATTCACAAAACTAGATAATACTGAAAACTGTTTTTTGCATTTTCCGCATTGAAACACATCTTCTTCGTCTTCAATATCTATTCATTCCATATATTAATGAATTTATCGTCAAAATTATAAATTATTTTATTTCTACTCTATATATACAGACAGTATATTATATATTATATAACTTTAAACCCATATCAATATAGATTATATAATATTTTAAGTTTAGAAAGTTATCAAAAATAAACTATTGGTTAAGTTTTGACAAAATTTACGAAACTTTATAAACTTTATAAAAACTTTATAATTATTAAAAGTTAACGTAAATCAAAATTTAGCAAAAAAAACTTTTATCTGAAACCTGTATTTGTGAGTGTATTGTTTGACTGATTGGTATCACTAAACAGTTGCTGAACCGCCAAAACTGTTTGATTGTCAAGTGTTGGAACGCCTGTAAGTTTAAAAGGATTTTACAAATTTAATATTTTTATATCATATCCAATATTCATATTTCATAAAAACTATTACAATATGTCTTGTAATTTACATTAATTATAATATAACTTAAAGCTTATTAATAATCATCAGAATTGAGTTCCACTTATAAAACATGTGTAAAGATATG
>JAUJYU010000988.1:0-10472 GCA_033995675.1 Nothrus silvestris
CTGAATTTGATATTTTAGAAACTTTTTAAGAATATGTGGAGACATAGCGTATAACGTTTTTCATCTAAAAGCTATGTTTCTAAAAATAAACAAATGGTTTAATCAATAATCGAGTCGCACAATCTTAGCGAAGATTCATTTCATTTTATTCGTGTGAACTGATTAGAGACTATAAAATCTTTGGATCGACTGTAAAATTGCAAATTTATGAATTATGGGATAAGTAAATGACCGCAATATTTAATGATCGCTAGCTATGCATTATTACTAAATCGTAAAATATTGTAATAACAAAACTTTATGTGAAAATGGGTTTTACTAACAAATTATTAATCGAATGGAAAAAGTTGTTTCAAAATTAGAATATTTACGCGTTGAAAATCAGGTTAAATGTAAGCATATTATCAGTTTTATTATGAAAGTCAAGTGTATTTAGTTCTTTGTCATTATTAATATATCGCTGATAAGTAGAGATTTGGTTTTATCGATTTATTTCAAATAATACAATAGTTATACTTTCGTAATACCTATCAGTTTATTCGCTTATCCTTAGTATCATTTAGTGTTAAGTCAGACTCGAGTTGCATAAACTAAATGCGAATGCGTAGGCGCTCTTGGATTCATTCATAGCAACACAATTATCATTTTGATGGGTAGTGTATTCAATACTTCAATTGATCTATAGATTCAATTGTGGTTCCTATCGATTGCATTGAGTTGAGAAACTTTTCTTAAAAAATAGATTACTTTTTCAATATTTAAGGCTTTATTTAACGTGAAAATGCTTTAACACTTCTAATGAATAATTAATGAATACATTTAGAACTCACTCAAAATATACAGAAAATAATGACAACAATTATTGCTTGAGTTGAAAGTGTGTAGAATTATAAGAATTGTTTGTTTTGAAGATAAAGATAGTATCACTTTGAATACGTAATGGTTTGGTATCAATCAGTAGTCGTAGAAATGGTAGAACTGGTCAATGATGTGCTCGCAGTTAATTCCATTTTAGCTGAAAGAATGTCTTCGAGATTCGGACATTCGAGAACAGCTGCTCCGACACTACTCCTCCTCAACATCATTGATGTAACTAAAGTCCATTTATTAGAGATGGGATCATAGTTTTCGACAGTATTCAAACTACTGCTGCCGTCATTGCCTCCAATGGCATATAACAAACCTTCGGCTTCTATGACTTCATGTGTACTCCTATAACAATGGGTGTCAGTAAAACACACAGTAAAACACATCTAACAATACCTTCTCGAATGCATTGACGGAACCGTTTCCCACGCATTTCTCGACGGATCAAATCGTTCTGCACTACACATGCAAAGCGAGCCATCATTACCGCCCACCACATAAAGCATTCTGTCGAGAGCTGCCACACCACTACTGCTTCTACGGTTAATCATTGAAGGCATTGACTGCCATTTCCCTTCCTATCAGATAATGGGATCACATAATATCACATCATTTATTATTCATTTATTTAAATAAGAATTCATAACTCACTCGTGGATCAAATCTTTCAATCGAAGACTGATAGTTAGAGCCGTCATAACCTCCAACTGCATAAAGACAGCCTTCGAGTACAGATAGCCTGCAATATCTTCTTCTTGTTTCCATGGCTTGTACTGAAGACCAGGTGGCGACCAATGGGTCATAACGTTCCACACTATTCAGACACGAAGCACCTGATAATTAACGATACTTTATTAAGTTTGAACAACATTTCTAAACAGATATTTATAGTATTGATAATAAAGATAATCTCTAGCCATGCCTACCATCATAACCCCCGGCGACATATATGAGACCATTTAAGGCGGCGACGCCTAAACAGCTTCTTTTTGTTCCCATACTTGTGATTTGTGTCCATTTATTATTTAACGGGTCATAGCATTCACCGGAAGATAAATCTTTGGTCCCATTATATCCTCCGACCGCAAAAATCGATCGATTGAGTGCTATTACACCAGCTCTTGATCTTCTCTGAGTTGTCGGCGCCAGAGATCCCCATCGATCGAGTCTTGGATTATAGTATTCACATTCGTTATGTATAGCGAACAGCGATCCGCCGCCGACTGCGAATAAATAGGATCGCAAGCCATCGGGTGTTCTCTGTTGTGTCCTAATAGTTGTCATACTTCTTCTGTGTTCAGGGCTTAAGTGATATTTCATGGCTTCGATAAGTAGGTCTTTGCCCGACTGATTCGATTGGATGAGCGGGTCTTCGCTCACTTGGTTTAAGAGGAATGTGCGTGTCGTCAACGGCAGTCTGACGTGTTGTAATAAATTACCGAAATATTGTTCCCTTTGTTTCAAGTCATGTCTAACCCAACGCATAACAGCATTATAAACACTCTCTTCATTAGTTATATTCAATTGATTGCTTGCAATTAAATTGTCGACTTCACTAAAAGGTAATAAAAGGAACTCTTCAGTGAGCGCGACTTCTTGAAAGTTTTCGAGTGCATATCTGTGTGAAGTGGTGTGCAGTTCTTCGCACGAATGCGCGTCAGCAAAGCTTCGAATTCCCAAACAATTCGAGGGATGCAGTTGTCGAAGAAGAAACTTACAACAGGCCTCGCGGACTGATGACACTTGTAATAGACTCGCCGCTGGTAACAGAGCCTGAACGTTCTCTTCAGTTATGCATATTTGTCCCGTATATGCGTAATCGACTAGAAGATTGAGTGCAGTTATGTCTAAATTATGAAGGATTATCACAGATTTGTTGCGTTCAGCCATTTCGCCTTCAAGTAAAGTAATGTTTGTTCAAAATATTTATATTTAATTGCAATCAATATTTATTGGTTTAAAATTTTTTTATTCATTTGATTGCTATTTAGTTTATTTAAAAAATTGCTTTAAAAAATTGAGAAAGACTTTGTATTAAACAAGTTTTAGATGAATTTTTTTTATTTTTCATAAACTTTTAGCCTAATATGGCATTTGAGAAAACTTTATAAAAGTCTGAGTTTATAAGCAAAATTCATGAACACTAAGCTCTCAAGATTTCTATAGAATTAAACCATATATTTAACTAAACATTAAATCCCCTAATAATAATGTTGTAAAGTTATATATATTCTAATTATACGTTAGTGTTAGTCAACAATAGTTGTCTAAAATGCATGTTTTATGAAAATAATAATAATTAGTTAAGTAAAGTGACATTGAATGATAACTTACTATTGAACATGGCATTGAAGTAAGCACTGGCCGCGGCCAACACTACCTTATGTGCTCTCACTTGACGCACATTTGTTACAGAAGTAGTAGATGGAGTTGTGGTTAAAGATGAAGTAGGATTTGCATCAAGAACTTCGAGACTGATATCACACAATTGATTGCTTTGTCGCATGACATTCATTGCAGAGAAAGCAGAGCCCAAATGATCTGAATTGACATAATGGACTTGAGGCAGACGTACGCCTTCGTTAGTTGGAGGCAATGACTCCATGAACTCGGCCGCGTCCATCTTCTGACTCGATTTACTTTAATCAAAATATAAAATACTTTAATAAGTCATAAGAAAGATCTGTAAATCAGATAAATCACAATTAATTCTGAGTAAGAATTGGTTAGTTTAGAAGTTAAGAGAAGGGAAGTTTTAACTCCTGTAAAGTCGTTTTTATGATAATCATAGAAGTATTACAGCGTAACACAAATGGTCAACATTATTACAGCACATAATCCAAAGCTCTCTCTGTTTTGACAGTCGGTCTATTGACAGTCGGTCTAACTTTTATCGAATATTTGCCAATTATTATGCCGTTCAGACGCGTTCGTTGACTGATTGTAAATCAAATCAAATTGAATATTAAAGTTATGCTGAATAAGTGGTATAACTGGCACTGAAACACACTTATAACTAGTTGACGATTTGGGGCTTACCATATGTGCTTCTAATGAGCCTTAACGTTGATGAGATTGCAGTTTAGAGCTTAACTCTATTTAATAGTTTACAACTTCTCATGTTTGCGCGCAATAAATACAATCACCAATTAATACAATATAAGTTACTTTTCAATTAAAGGCTTTACAGAAATATCTTATTTATTTTCTTAGAGAACAACTTTCATAAGAGTTGATGTTTTGGAACTGTTTGATGGAATCGTATAATAAAATCAACGCAACAGCTCTTTACGCGACAGTTAAAACGTTATGGCACTATATGGTTATATAATGTGTTTTATATATCTATAGCTAACTTGTATTGTATATAAAGCTGGAAACGCGATCGAATATTTTCGGTCTCCAAAGCATCGAACAACAGTTCGGTTGTTGTAACGTTGCTATGATTCACATTCTGTATATTAAACCAAATAGACTATATAGTGATAGAAGAGAACCACTGAAACTACTTCTTGTATATAGAAAGGGGTGAATGCCCTCCATATTACACAAAGTCATACTGGGATACGTTTAAACTGTTGTGTGCAAATCCACTCTATGGATGTGCTCAACAACACGGAACTCTTCTTTTTTATCTAAACATTAGGTTAATATTCAAATAATCGCTTTTCTAAAACTACTACAACTACTACACACACTCATACACACGACTCAATTCCATCTGGGATGGGATGCGCGCAGAATAGCTTTTCCAGCCTTTTAGGCATTATTTCAAAACCTTATGTCTGGAAAATCCAAGAGAACGCATCAGCGATTAACTAACTTATTGGTTGTTCGCAATTCCTATTTGTTTAGAGTTTACATCTTAGTGTTGTTTCATTGTCGTCAATGTTGCCATTGTTGTCATTGTTGGCATAGTTGCACGCGATATAAACCTATTATGTGATGGCAATCAAAGTGGTAATTATTGCCGCCTTATTCAATAGGAGCACAAAAAATCATAAACATCGAGTCATAAACTTTTATTATATGCTTAGGAAATAATTTAGTAACTAAACTAATAGCATTTGAATCGCTTTGCTGTTGTAGTTAAAAGAGCATTCATGGGTAGACTTACCACAAAAAATTATCATTTTGTGCCCGTCGTCTACTTCGATAGTTGAATGATAAGAGGGTGGGAAGAGAGACAACACTAACTTCCCGATAACTGTGATGATTATTAGATATAGACATAGGCATCATATCTGCACTCTTATACGTAAAGTTATGATACAATCAATAAGTCGCCATAAAATGTGAGACACTTCCTCATTGCAAATCATTATTTCATTAAGTTATCCCATAAAACA
This sequence comes from Nothrus silvestris, assembly GCA_033995675.1. Classification (NCBI taxonomy): domain Eukaryota; kingdom Metazoa; phylum Arthropoda; class Arachnida; order Sarcoptiformes; family Nothridae; genus Nothrus; species Nothrus silvestris. The sequence continues at coordinate 5,217 of JAUJYU010000988.1, forward strand.
ATCCAACACTTAAGTGAATCACAATATTAAGTAATAGATATCTTATAATAGTTGCAAATATTAATAGATATCTTATAATAGTTGCAAATCCGCGAATACAATTGGTAGTTGCAATCAATAATCATTTAATATCATTAAATCATTAAAGACTTATACTCTTATACCGCATACATATGCAAAGCAATAGATGGGATTTTGAAGCCATTAAAAAGTGTTAATAACATGTCTTAAAAGCACACATTAAAGTGATATTAAGTGTTTTGCTTTGGAATAGAAAATAAAATAATTTATGAGCAATTGGTTTATAAGAATTGGTGTTACTGAGAGTTTGCAAAATGTTTGATAAACTCGTTATTCGAGCATATATTTGAGTCAATCGAAAGGCTCCGAAAGGCAAAATTTGTATGGTCTGAGGCAATTTGGAGGTTAATGTTAATACCAATACAGCTCTTTCTATTTTATAAATATTTTGCAAAATTTTCCTGTCCTTCAAAAGCGAATTTCAATTTTCTATTTTTTATAAAAATAAAAAGTAAGAATCGAATAAATAGCGATTCAGTCATAAGATCAGATCAGATAAGAAGGTGTGGTAATGATATCATAATAATATTTTTAGTTATTCTCTTATATTAATGATTAGTAAAAATTTGCCGATTGATTGCAATTTGCAATGGATTAAAGTGTTAAAGACTACAATCTTTTTTGCTAATGGATGTGTAACTGCATCTGCATCTTAGGGATGTGTAACTGCATTAAAATGAAAGATTAAGTTGGAACCATTAAGTATGCGTATATAATGAGTTAATACAGTATTAGTTTAATTGGAAATGAGTTTCATTAACTTTCGTTTGACTTAATTTATTGTGAAATTGCCTGCAAAGCATCGGTTTCTAATCGAGGGCTACCTTGACCTGAATCGCATGTCATTTAGGTTTGAACGTAAACATAAAAATGTACGAAATGTACGTAAATTGCGTAAATATATTGTGTAAATGTCCTTCTTATGTGGCGCTTGTGCTACACTTCCCTCCAATAAGTTACAAGTGATAACAGAGCTCACAAGCCATACAACTACACATACGAGGAAATTGTATTATTATATCATTATTTATTTTAATGATCACGTATTTCATTATTAAGTCTATTTCATTCTCTTATAAAAGTAGGTAATATTCAATGTTATTAAGAAACTTATAATAAGATATTACTTTTTTACTCTATTCTCTCACTTAATTATGTTTAACTTTTTTTCAAATGTTTTTGTGTCGAAAAACTAATGAAAAGATGAACATAAAAAGTAGTCATAGAAACACATCATTTATACAAATCTAATTCATATTAAAAGTCAGCTTAAGTGAAGTCCTTTATAAAACTTCATTATCGAAAGCACGCAAGAGATGTATTAATACCAATACTTGTATGCATTAGCGATGGCTTTAAGGACTTAAACCCAAAGACTACTAATTCATAAGTTATGAATAGCAATAAATAGCAATGTATAGGAACTTATGTTTAATTCAGAACTTGTCTCAAAATCGATTCAATGAATAAATAGTTAGGAAAAAATTTCGGACAAATTCAAGAATATATTTGTTTTGAACTTTTTTGTGATAATATTTCGAAATCAATTTTCATAAAATATCAAACAATTTATAGCCGAAAGAAAAACACAATTTGTTGAACTAGTTTTGGGTTTTATTAGAAACTGTTTTACAAAACTATTAAATCTTTATATCATATGAAATGAGAAGAAATTGCATTTTTCTAATCAATGAATATTAATAATACCTGAGAATCGTTGGGTATTATCTTCTTATGGGACCCAATAGTATCTGCGGATAATATTTCTTCGATTTTAAAGAATAATCACTTGATTTGATCCCAAAAAATAATTTTTTCAAATATGGATATTATTGAAAACATTGAAAACCATTGTTTTGCAAATCAATCAATTGTATTATTGATCATAAAGTGATTCAATATTTAGACTCAAGTCATATATCACTTGTGTTTAGAATTACTCAACAAATGTTAACTTTAATTAAGTGCTGACTTATGTTATGCCTGAATGTCGTGTAACTATCACTGCTATTAGTATTCATTTGAATGATTGTAATATAATATTATAGATGTTATCACAATTGGTTTCATATTTAGTTTCAGTCATTCCATTAATTAAATATTCATAAAAACAAAATAAAATTAATTATTAATACATTAGAATTGCATGAAATGTAATTAATGTTAAAAATGGGAAAAAATTGTCGAAATGTCTTAAATAAGAAATGAAATGCAATATTTTTAAGCCGATGGAGATGTTGAAAAAGTTTTTTAAAATGTTGAAAAAGTTAAAATATAATATTTTTTGGAATTGCTTAAGACATTTTAAAAAATGTATGTCTAGCGTGCTTGAGATGAGATTCCATTGTAGATTATATGCAAAAGTTATGTGCTGTACAGTCATCGCATTTAAACCTTCATTTCTAACAAATAAGTTGGAGATTACAAGAGTTAGAGTCATTTATTAAAACTTGGACTGCATTAATACTGTATTAATATATTTTTCTTTTGTGTAGTAATAATTTTACAATAAAGCCTTTATCGAAATTAGCATTTGATATGACATGAATTTGTTTATATTTCATTTATTTGAGATTCAAATTGCGTTAAAAAAAGTATAAGTTCATGACATACTCTAAATGCTACAACTGTACAGAGGCGGCATAAATAGCATGTTCAACTTTGAATATATTTATATATTTCTTTGATAAGACTTAATCTTTTTTGATAAAATCTTTATTAAAATTTGAATCTGAAATGAGTTATAAATGAAATCAAAAGTAATATCAGATCCCTTATTAAGAAAAAAAACTTTATAACTCATTTCAGATTCAAATTTTGATAAAGACTTTATCAATGAAGTATGTATTCAAAGTTCAACATGGTAATTATGCCGCCTCTGTACACTTTATATTTCTATTAATTTATTAAATGAGAAAATTTTTGTTTAACTCAAAATTAATTAAAGTTAATTTTACATAACTATAAAATTATTTACTATTTATACAAAAATTATTAAATTATCTTATTTTGAAGGCTTTAGATACGAAATAATTTCAATGAATAAAATTTATTTTAATAAAAATTATTTTGTATTATCACTTCTTATCAGATTTATATAATAAGTAATTATATAATTATATGACAGCTTTTAGATGAATGCAACATCAAAATACTTCATATATCAAACGTTTGCCAACTTTTCAAGAAAGGCGTATTTTTTATATTTTTTTAATACTCGAATTTGTATGTCTTTATGTAATTTATCTACTCTGAGAAATTTGCTTTTTTCTATTAAAAACTTTTATTAAATATAAATTACTTAATAAAAATCTTTATAAATGTTATAACTTCTAGAAAGTCTCACTTATAAAAAATCTATTTATTCATGTTTTACAATCTTAAAACTGATCTATGAATTCCAGGAATCTTATCTTTAATGCATTCCTGAATTATAGATAAAAGTATAATTATTTGCAGTTTGAGCTTATTTATAGACAATTAATAATGTCCATTAAAAATGGCTGACTAGACTTGTTCTAAGGCTCACAGAATTTAAACAAACATTTTGATGAACTCTATTTTTTGGAATTATTCTAATGAAATGTGGGCCAAGATGTCTGCACTATTATTTCATCAACAAATTCCTTGTTAAAAGAGCTGTTTAAAACTTAGCTAGTGTGCTAGTATGTCAACGATATTTGTGAAGATTTAATATATAAGAATTAAGTTTTGTTTTAAGTTTGCAAAGTATTTAATAAATCATTATTTCTAAGCTTAAAATAATAAAGTTTAGATCGCTTTATATATAGAATTAAGATATACTTCAATTATATTTTATGTCAATCAAATATAGTGTTGTATAATAAATATCATTTATTTGTAATCTTTATATTAGTTTTAATCTGGAAAAATATTGTAGGAATTAAAAGAATAAAAAATTCAATTTTGAAGTTCATTTGTATTTAATTTCCATAGAAAGTCGAACATCTTTTTTCATTTATTTTTCTCATTACACAGGACTTAAATAAAATAATGCTTTAATAGATTAAATAATTGTTATATACACTATAATTATGACTTTGCACAAACCTTGCTATCAATACCTTGACCCCTGAACCGGCTGACCTTGCTCAGTCCTGATATAAAATAATAATTATAAGCTTTATCAGACAAGTTTTTTATGGCATCTATACAATTATCTGTAGAATTGTAGTCAATCGTTTTTCATGCGATATACTTAACAGCAAAACTCTTATCTCAATGCTGTTAAAACAATGTTAATATAATTTTAACCTTAAAGTAATTGATTAGATTTATCAATATTAAGAATATTTTTTCCTTTTAATTATTGATAAGTTTTATGAATATTGAAAAATTTTATCACAACAATCATTGATAATATACTAAAGACGTATTTATTTGCGTACGCATTTACGTATATTTATTTGATTTCATGTCGATTATTAATAAATTGATTTACAGATAAAGAAGACTCTTTTGTTCAACTTTAATAGATTTTCACAGATTAAATCAGTTAAAAAGTTATGATGTATTCTAAAAAGTTCTTTTATATTACTGTTGAGTATATCTCGCAGTGAAAACATTGACTAGAATTCTACTGATAATTGTACACTATTCACATAATTTTTGGAAATGGAACTATTATTAAGAAAAGTCTTTATCTTTTTTTAGAACTTATGATATCAGTTATTATTCATAACTGATTGAATTTATGCACAAAATCTCACATTTAATAATCAAAATATCTATCTTTCAATCTTTCACTAATGTTATTAAAATGCTTTATTGAATGAAAAGGTCTTTTCAAAAATATGATATTAAAATAAGTTTAAAATTAATTTTTCATTAATTTAAGTAATTAATTCAATCGCAAATTTAAATAAGAGTTAATCACTATTTTCATAAAGAAGTAAATTCTTTTGAGTATAAATTAAAAATATCATTAATTATGTCTTTAAACTAGGGATGCGCAAGCTCGGCTGACTCAGGGAGGGGTTTAGGTAGGGGTAAAATGGCGGATTTGGTCAAAAAATCTCAGGGGGAGGTATAGGCAGGGGTATTTTCTATAGGGGGTATAGACTATAATCTAAGAGGATCTCCCAGTGGCCCAGTGGGCTAAAAGCGCAGAGCGGTGATGCAATGCGCTTGCGCTAACTGGACCATTCAGCTCTG
>JAUJYU010000989.1:0-10471 GCA_033995675.1 Nothrus silvestris
GCATTATTGATATATACTGTACTGTACAGTTGCGGTAATTAGACAATGTTTATGAATTTTTACAAATATACTCATAAATTGATAGTTAAATCAATTGTACATTATTTTACTATTATTTATTGATATAAATAACGTTTAAATATTAATTAAATAAAATAAATGTATTGAAAAAATGCTTTCATATTAATAAAATGTCAACAAAATATAGATTCTTAAGATCAGTGATATCCAAAGCTGAGCTGATCAGAGACAAGAGTGAGCACAAGCTTTTTGCCGAGACTCGACTATTAGTTGCAGTATTTGCTCGAGCACTTGCCCTTCCTCAACACCCCTAAAACGAGCAGCAAATTTAAATAACTTTCTGTAATTCGCTTTTAAATTACAAATTAGTTTAAAATCATTAATAAAAATGAGAATTTTTTTATTTAACTATTTTATATAATTTGAATACATGTCTATTAACCGTATTCTAAGACGTCTTGTGTTCTAAAGATTTGAAGATTGAATTTCAATCTAATTCTATGGTTGAAATTTAGAATATTTATTGTTTAAGCTTTAAAATGTCTCAACTTGTTAAAGTCCACGATACTTACTCTTTAAAGTCCACGATACTTACTCTTTTAGTGTGACCGGCTGTATGTGACTGGGCGTTATCTACAAGATTTGGAAAATCAATAAGTTATAAAAATATTTAATTATGTAGATAACTTGGTGCTCGACAAGTGTTTTTTCTCCGAGCATGAGTACTTAGGTTTGATGGAAATCTAGCCCGAGCACTTAGCACGAACTTCACTTCTTATGACTTATTCCTAACACATATCTACAAATATGATTTGTTATAAAGAGAATTATAACTGATATTAGATTTAATTTTGATAGAGATTTGATCCAAAAATTGCAAATTGAGATTCAGAATGCATGGCTTTATTGATGAAACTGTACAGAATAAAGTTAGAGCTTTTTTATCATTTGAGACTAATAAAAGAGTATGGTTATTACCGTATAATTATGATTTCAATCATGTAACGAAATCAAATTGGATAATAGCGAGCTTAAGTTTCCGGAAAGTTAGTGCAATCAAATCAATGGTGTCTATAATAGGGGGTATTTGACGCCATAAATATACTCTAAAGTATACACTTGTGTTATTTGTCTTTGAGAACTGCTAAGAACAGATTTCAACATCAAAGTTGCAACTCTTATCCATATATTGCATTCATGCATTCAATGGAAGAATAGAGAGATAGATCGCTAGCCAGCAGTTCAGTCACTCTATTCTCGGAAGGCCCAGAGAAAGAGCTCTCATATCACACCAATAACTATTTTGTGCTTTACTGAACTTTCTCAATATGCATATAACGGTCTCTATAATATAGTAGTTTATAGTTATTTTCAACAGAATTGTTGCGAATCAATTTTATTCATACTTTTCTTTAGTCAAATAGTTTTCTGTATGTATGAAAATGAAAATATGTATGAAAATCAAATATGATTTCACAAAACTCGTATTTCTACGTGATTTATAGATAAAAAAGTGTTTTGAGTGAAAGTATAATAATTTGTTCCTTTAAATAATAGAAAGGAGAGATGCATTGCGTGATCCGATTGCCTAAAAAATTGAGACATTTGTGCAGTTGAAAAATTTTCTTATGTAAAGCACACAATGATTGCGTGTTTTTCAAATTCAGTAAATAAGTTCATCTATGCATCGCTTCATTTGCTCGTCTCTTTGCACACCTCAGAGTCCTCTCTCAACGGTTCCCATCTCTTGGTTTCCTCATTGCTTCACTCTTTCTCATCTCATATCTCTTTGTCTGCTCTCAATTTGCTCTCAAATTTACTTTCTTTGGTTATTTCATTATCTATAGTGAAACTAAATAAGAGATGAGTTCATTGATTTACGTTCAATTCAGTGTCATTCTATGTCATTCTCAGTCATCATTTTCATAGTAGGCATCATTGCCATCATTGCCATCATTGCCATCCTTGGTATGATTGGTATCAGAGTTGACTGATATACTCATATATAACAAAACTTATTCATTTGTTCAATCAATTGTGAGTTGAATAGGGGTGGAGTTCTGCTCCCAATCAAGAAGTATATATTTCTCGTTCATGTAAGTGAACTCAATTATAATCTTATACGCCTTTCCAATGTATTCTCTATGTATCCTCTCATATCTCAATCTGATCGCTAACTTCGCTAACAATTACTTGTTTCGATTGAGACTCGATATAAGAGAAGTGGCATTCTTTTCAATAAAATGTTTTGCACTCATTTTTTGACTCATAACTTAAACTGATGTGAATGAAACACTTATAGAATATATTGGATGGGCTTTAGAGAGGAGTGAAAACTAGTTGTCCAACGTTGTAAAGTTGTAACATTCTGTAAAGTTGTTTCTCTTTCGCAATGTAAGAGCAATGTAAGAAAGCGTCATTTGAGTCTGTGCTCCACCAGATGTGCTGCAGCTTTAATGTTAATGCGAAACGGAATTCCCGGAGTACAGACCGATAAACAATAACCTGCCAGTGAATAAATGGTTTCAGCATTAATGAGAACTTCACACCATATCTCAGTAATACGAATGTAATACGAAGATGTGCACCATTGCCATTCACTATAAAACTGGTCGATATTAAAAGCGTCTTAAGCTTTCCCACTATACCGCTAGAGGCATAAAAGCGCATTCTCTTTGACTCCTCTCTGAACAGCTATCATACATTGATAGTCAACGTTTAGTTGAGTCCACGTATGTTTACAACAATCTAAGAGTCAAACTCAGCAACTTTTCATCAGATTCATGAACTTAAAGCAAAGAATGCTTTACTATTGCCACCAATGCCTACAATTTGGCACAACTTCAACTTGACGTGTGACAAGTCTGCGTCTTTTGGAGAGTAGCTTTGTTTGGTTGAGTTGAGCCTTCGAGTTGAGCACATCCTCTTCATTGTATCAATTAATTGAAAACATCATTAAACAAACAGAATAACAACTAATACCAATTGCAATTGCGATCAAAGCTGTCAACTGTATTTTTGGTGAGTAGTCCTTATTTTTAAATGTTTTGCAAAAGTTTCGAAAAAATCTTTATAAATATCATCAGATAAGTTGATTTGTGTTTAGTTGCATTTCCCCAATACAACTATTTCACAGCTCTTTCTTAACACGCATTTGATTGAAGTTTATGCTAAACTTAACTTATTATCTTATCTTATCTTATCTTATCTTATCATAGTTTTTATCATTATTTGGTTCATTACAACTTTTGCTCTATTATATTCATATATGATATGCATTTCAAATGATAAAATAGTTATTCAAAAATAATTTTTGATAACGTTTAGATAATATTTGAAAGATAATAAATAATATTTTTATTTGAATCACTTTTGACAATAATCATCAAATGATAAATAAAGTAAGCAATAGTCCAATCTTTTGTTATATAAGTATATAACGAAATAATCATAAGATAAGTCTTTATATAATATAAAAGGATTATTACAGCGAAGAAGTTAGCAATTACTACTTTTACAGAAGGATTCATAACAATTTTGAGCTCTACTATTAAAGACACTAAAAGATATTGCGTATAAATTACACTTGTTTTGAGCTCAAATCAATAGCGGTTAAAGGTTTTAATTTTGTTGAGATGACAGTCCTCTCTACTTTTGGCCATTAAATGGCAAATATAAACTCCAAATTTGGAGACTGTGTTGCGATAATCGCGAAATTAACAGAGAAGATACTTTCAATATATGCTTTCAATGTAGGATTTCTTCAAATACTATTTCAATGAAGTCCCAAACATTTTCAATCCACTCGAGTAATCGCAGATAACATTTTATTAAACTTAGTATAACTTCAGTCTCTATTCAGTTCAAATCTATTTAGAGAAAAGGGAAGCATTTCTTCACCTGTATTTCATTTCATTTAAATGCAACCAAATCTCCACTGAGGAAATTGAATATCAGTTAAAAGCCTATATTTGTAGAATACAAAAAATTCCATAAATGCTCAAAATCTTGATTAATGGCATTCAAAACTCTGTCAATAGTATTTACTGTCAATATATATATGTATAATAACAGGCAATTTCACAAAGTATAAAAAGAGATTATTGACTTTATAATTACATGTTATTGTATTTTTAGTAAATTTGCTCGTTTCTGATCGAAAGATTATCAAGTCTTTCATTTTTTCATCAAAAATATTCACTTTGAATGATTAGTTTTTTTGGAGCAATAACTGAACCAAATTTGAAAAATGGTTTTTTGTGAGGCATCCGTTTGAGTTACATTTGAAATTAACTCATCTTTTCTAAATCCAATATTAAGTAATAAATATATAAGTAACTCATATGATATATCAAGTTTTGCCTTATTATATCGTATTTTTCCAACTCTTCATCTAAAATATAATACTTTAATAAACTTTCTCTGCAAAGCAAACAATATATTTTTTCTGTAAGTTTATCCCCAAAATAACTTTTGGTTTGATTTACATTGCTTTACATTGATTTACATATTTAAACAGAAATTTCCATTACCTATTTGTTAAATCTTATTCAATCTGGAAATTAAATTCAAATTTAAAACAATAAGTATTATCAAAAATTATCTATAAATTATAGACTATTTCCCTTCCATTCTATACTCAAATTGAATTTATTTTTCTGTTGTGAAAAGAAGTATATTTGAAAACAATATGATGTTTAGGTATTAATTATTATTTAATAAATAATAAGTCAATTAGAAGTATAAGCTATTTTCTATCCAATTATTCATACAATCTATAGTGAGTATTAATGTATTCTAACCAAAATTATAGTTCAAATTTATTAATTTCAGAATTTATAATGAAAATAGGCTTATGGTGTTCATTAAATGCATATATTCTATACAAGACCTGACTATAGAGATGTTTTTGTATGTGATGTTGCAATGAAAATCCACTTCTTTATTATGTTATATAATGTGTTTGCAGCGGACTCTAGTTTGATATCACGTACTATAGGTATACCTTTACTGCAATGCAATTGAAAGGCGTGCCATCTTATAACATAACGTCATTCATACATGCATTGAAAGAACCGACTAATAGTGTGTCAACTCTTAATTCTTTGAAATTATGAAAAACAACTCTATAGTTAGGTCTTGATTGTATAGCCATATAATCTTTATATAGTAAATCATATGATACATTATACTTAAATATAGAGTATATTATATGAGCAATTTTTCCAATGTTTAAACTATTTTATATTAAAATATTTAACAAATATTGTAACAGACTTTAAGCCAAATATTTAACTCTAATATCAATACTTATCTTATCATAAAATTTAATTCGGGATTAGTAAAGATTTTTGTATGAAATTAAAGTATTTCATAGTTTTAATACCACTTATGATGAAATATTTAATGAATTTATAAATAAAATATTAAAATATGTGTTTATAGCTTGAAAAACATAGCGTAATATTTTATGCCCAACGCGTTCAGCCCTCAACTCAATGAAAGAATGCTTTGAACATAAATATTGCTATTAATGACATTGGGTTGAAATCATATGATATGATGTATCATAAATGCATTTAATCATAAGTTATATATAATAATACAAACATATGATGAGTGCTTAAGTATAATTCCAGATGTAGGTAACAGTTATGATTAAAATATCAATTTGAGAAACTATTGTTTTATATTAGATGTTAAGTAAATTTGAATTTTGAGTATACAATATAGCGAAGCATTCAGTACAGTACTAATACTAAACTATTTCACTCTGCTACTATTTATAAACTATTTCATTCGTTCAATGTTAATGAATTTTAAATTTAAATTTAAATTCAATTTATTCATCGATTCTAAACAATTATGTTTTGTTAGAAGATTTGACTTTGAGAAAAAGTCACGAACAATTTTTTTTCTTAAACTTCAGATCAAATGAAATATTAAATGAAATATCAAATAAAAGCTATATTAATATTGAAATTGAAAAGAAATAATTTATAGCTTAAAATGGATCAGAAAATCATAACACAATCGATAAAAGAAACAAATATGAAAACAATATATCAAAAGAACTATTTTTGGTAAAACTTGAAAAAATAGATTTTCACTTAATTTGTTCCACTATTGATAATTGTAAATATAATATATAAAAGATATAATATTTATTTTCTAATGCGGGATAAATTTTGAATGTGGACTACAAAGAATAGATTGAAAAACCAATAAAACAAAACGAATACTTAAGTTATAAGTTATCATTTAGGTTGACATCCGGGTTATTTGGCTGTTTTTATACAGTATATGTTTAGTCAACACAAATACTATATGCTTTCACTCTCTTATTTTAGGTTTTGTGTTTGCCTGTGTGTTCACCACGTATTGTACGCCACAATCCGTGGACAACGACTAAGTAAACTTTGGCTGAAGCAGAAAATACGTTATTTTTGTGCTTTAAGATGTGGTGGACATAAAACATAGTCACTAGAAGTACTATATAGTGAATACATCAGAGAGTTATATTGTATAACTTGAACAAAAATAACATACAATGTACTCATTCCTAGCTTATTCGAAGAGGGTATTTCATGATAGGTTTGATATCAACTTTGTTGACCAAAGAAAAAAATTTATATCACAATTCTTTAAAAATATAAAACTCTCTCATTGCGTGGTTTCAATGGTTTGAATCATTACTTCACAGTCCAGACTCATCTTAATAATGGATCGACAAATTGGTGCAAACTTGGCATCGATGCCAACATTGCCGAACTGTCCCACATTGTCTTCTTTACTATCAAAAGATTACAGCCATGAAACACAAAATTGCAACAATGCTTACATAGAAACCTGTCCTCGCAATCACTTCATAACAAGGAAGCGTTCATTTTATATCTTAACGACAATGCTTGTTCTCGGAATTATTGTGAGTATAACTGATTCCTGAGCATCAAATACATTCACTCAATCAATTTGAATGTAAAGCTTTATTTTATCCCAAAATATCATTTAAGAATGTTATTCAACAAAAAGTTTTTTCAACTGCATCTTTGGTCACTATATTTTATTCAATTGTGTTTTTGTTTCTTTCTTTTAGTTTTCAAATTATTTTATTATACAAATGAAGTCATTTGAAACCATTTAAGCATTTGTTTATTGAAATGAAAATGAATTTTTAAATTAAAACCTTATCAACTGAAAAAAGCAATACTTACATTATTTAATTCAAACTTGAGTATTTTCTATTAACTTTATGTTAATAAAATACCTTAAATTTTAAGCAAATATACATTTAAAGTCAAATATTCAAAGGATATAAAATCAAAGCATTTAGTTTAAGGTTTTTATGCATTACGACAAAAAATGGTTTATAGAATGAATACAGTATGTGCTGATACACAAGTTAGCATTTGCACTGTTTTCACTATATAAGTGCAAAGTTGACGCCGTAGAGCAAACTTTTACAATGTTACCAAAGTTGCACATTTGGTCGCAACGATGCAGAATAAAAAAATTAATTAGTTAACAGCAATTATTGATTTTATATTTTTTTAAAAATTTTGTTTATATTTTATATTATAGATACTCATATTCATTGTAATTGGAGGGACAGTTGCTTATGTTCAACGTGAGTAACACTTTATTTTATTTTTTGATTACTGATGACAACTTGAAATATGAAAGTCAATCAGCAAATAAATGCAATTATCTTAATTATGCTTAATTACACTGATATGCATTCCTCATTATGAAACATTATGGCTCTTCTCAAAATTCTATTTTTCAACATAGTTTGGAGTATTTTTAAATACATAAAAATATATAGTTTCTAAAATTTTATCTAAAACAGAATTCCTGTCTACCCTTATAGATAAATCATAAAATATTATAATAATTGTTTATCAGTAGTAGTAATCTTCAAAGTTTTGAGTTTTAAACAAAAATAATTAAAACATGAATTCGCTAATAATTACTTGTTTTAATTATTATCAGACCTTTATTTTATAATTCCTTTTGAATTAATAACTCTTAGTCTTCTGTCAATTAACATAATCATAAAAGTGCTATTATTGCATTAGCTCAAAGTTTACATTTATATTAAAATAAATAACTTTCATCTATGTTTACGACCATAATATTTGATTCAAACTACAGCTATTCTAACATTTATGATGAATTGAGCGAAAACATGAGTTAATGCGTTCCTGTTTAAGAAGTGAATGTCAATAAGAATATTGTTTGCTTTATGCTCAACGTTTTAATTGGACCCATTCATAGAGAAAATGGCATTACATTCATCTCTTCCAAAATAAAATACTATACAATAATACTATTTTCCAATAGAATAATGTTTGAAATTAAATAAAATAAACAACTATCATATAATTAATCCATTTTAGCTACATTAGAGTTATCTTAATTTTTATAAATTATTAATCGACACGATTTAGCCATTATTAATATGAATGCGAATATAATGAGAATAATAAGTGACCAGTACTTTAAATTATATGTAGAGTATATGCTTAAGTGATCATTCTAATTTTAGAAGTTGAGAAATTTTCATTCTAATTTTTAAATTCTTTTCTCAAACCCTTATATTGGTATTAAAAAAATTCATACATTCAAATTAGATTTTAGTGAACATAATTATATTTAACTTCACTTTAGTTAACATAGTTTTGCTTTAGATTCTTGTTCTTAAAGTGAATTGTATTGAGTGAATTGAGTTCATAATAATGTATACTCAGTTTGAATGCAAATTATTTTTTATATAATATATTTTTTAGTGCAAACATAACATATCCTTAACTTAATTGAATATTAACTTAACTCAATATGAAATTGAAGAGAATGATGTCTCTGATTTATTCTCATCTTTTTTCCTATACTTCATCGTTGGCGTAAATTGATTTGATCAGAGCTTTTATGTAATTCAATGCGATTATTCATTGCCGAAGTAGATCTGAATTGCATTAATGCCGGTATTCTCTCTTTACAATGTAGTCTTGAATAGACAGACAATTAGCCTTTAGTATGTCTTCCTCACTTTCATCTACTTAACTGATCCTATCTGTTCCAATGTTAAGACAGGTAAAGAATTGTTCTAAAAATTTTTTAAATGTAAGACTTAGAATACGTTAGGAAACCATAGACTCAAAATTAAAGTTGAATGAATCGACCAAACATGAAAGAGTTGACCAAACAGGGTCGTTTCATATTTCATATAATGAATGAATGTTCATAATTCGCCTAGGGAACTTTTAAAGCATTAAAATCTCATATGATAATAACGTTTGAAGCAGTGTTTTAGTTTCCCTTTTGCTCAATTCATATTTTCTAATTTTTAGAAAATCTAATGACTCTTATGTTAATTTGATTGTTAATAATTGATTTTAAAGTCAGTATCCCTATGGAGTATTTACTATTTTCTGTGAACCATCATTTTGCTTCATATTTATAATTGGATTCAAAAATAAGAAAATAGAAATTCAATTCATAACAGAATACTAGTGTTTTAAATTTCTTTAAAAAATTAATGGTCTTCTTTTAAAAAATAAACCACAATAGAAAAAATACCAATTATAATGTCTTTTTATGCATAAAGTGTTTTTTATACAATAGCCTGATTTCAAAAACTAATAACTTTGCGAAAAATGAAGATAAGTTATATTAATAAATAATATTCCAAAATGTAGATAAAGAATGAAATTCTTATCAAATTCTATTTAAGACTTAGACTTTCGAATTTATACAAAAGATTAGAAAAAGTGAAAATAAGCTCAATTAAAAACATTGAAAAATTTTTAATTACTTTAAGTTAGAAAAACTTTAATTCATGATAAATAAAATTAAAAATAATTTTAATCATTTGCCATTATTTGCTAAATTAAAACAATTAATGCATTGCAACAATATATGGAACTGAATTTAATAAAATCTAACATACCACAATTTATTTGAAAAGTGTTTACTAATCTTTCCGCACAAGAATAACATCTTGTATCGAATTCAAAGAATTCTTAAATCTTAACATAAATCTAATTCCTTACCATTTATAATATATTAATATCCTCATAAAATTACAACTTTTATAGCAATTTATATCTAAGGCTATGTCAATAAACATGCTAAATATAATTTCTTATATACAGTAGACTCTCGCTATAGTGAGCTCGGATATAGTGAATCTCTCGATATAGTGAACGGTTAAAAATGTTGAATTTGCTCCACTTCCCATAGAGCTAATGTTAATTATCTCCGCTTATAGTGAACTCCCGTTATAGTGAACGGATTTACTCTTGCATTTGCCCGTTCACTATAACGAAAGTCTACTGTATAAATATACTTTTTTAATAATTTTTCCGCTAATAAGGAATTGAAGAAACTTCTGATAATCAAAATGTTAACATTATTGAGATTAATATTCTTGAAAATAAATAATGAAAGA
>JAUJYU010000990.1:0-10468 GCA_033995675.1 Nothrus silvestris
TTTTTTTTGTTTTTTTTTTTTTTTTTTTTTTTTTTTTTAAATATATAATTTTATTAAGCCTCTATCCCAGAATATTATAGAGGCTAAAATATTTTAAATACAATTTAAAATTAAATCTAATAGTTAAAATATTTTCGTATTAAATGGTAAATATAATATATGATATAACTATAAAATCTATTAATTGAAAATTAATTTACAATAATTATTAAAGTGATTAAAAAATTTTTCGGTTGTTAAAACTTTATGTTCAACTGGCCATTGAGCACCACTGCCTTTGACCACACTGATCAGTTCCAATCTTTGATTTTCAAAGTGCTTACAATTAAAGATGCGATGATTAGCGTCATCTTTTTCTGCACCACAATATCCACATCTTGATTCGTCTCTTATGTGAAAGCGATTTAGATAAGCGTTGAGATTACCATGTGATGTTAGGGCTTGAGTTGTATTGAAATCTGTTTTGAACCACTTTTTAGCTTTTTTTCTGTCGAGTATTGTCTTAAAAAACAATTTTGTTTGACCTCCTGTAGTCGACGACAGATAGCGTTGGTTCCAGATTTCGATAGTCTTTTCTCGGATAACTTTGTTGACATAACTCATGGGTGCAATGTCATACTCAAATCTCTGGTGCGATTCGGCCGCCTCTCTAGCCAGATGTGCTGTCAATGCCATTCCCTCTGTTGTTTCGAAGTATGTTTGGATTGTAATGTTTTTCGCTTTGAGTTCAAACAATAAGTTAAATATATCACAAACTAACTCATTTGTAGAGTTGGGATCTTTGAGGGCCGACATCAGAGCTCGAGATCTGGTTTTAATTATGATATTATCGCTTGTTTGCATGCATCTGTTCATATATTTCAGTCCATTTATTAGACCAACTAAAATAGCCTGAAAGGCCGAACAAATCCGGGAGAGTTTGAGTTTCTTTTTATATATAATCCTTCCTTTGATTGTGACTACAACTGCACTACCAACACCTTCGACACCTTTATATGAGGTAATATTGATATCAGTGCCAAATTGTGGATCTGTAGTCTCGGAAACTCGTTGTCTATCACAGTATGGTAACAGAAGCCGAATATCTCTTGGTCTTTGTATTGAATTAAATTCCAGCCTAGTATCACATAAATATTCATTTAATAAATTATGGCTTCTATTCTTCTTAATGTAGTATTCAATGGCTCGGGATTTGAGGTAGAGATCGATTGGAGTAAAGTTTGCGATCACATTAAGAGCACTATTCGATACTGTTCTGTAAGCCTTTATGTATCTGATGGCTACCAATCTCTGAATTTGTTCAAGTGGTTTGATGACAAATTTCCTGTCAATCGCGTCGACCCATACAGGTATAGCATAGCTGATTGTCGGAAGAATCGCACCTTTGTATATAGTTTCGATGGCTCTGGAGTTCAGTCCATACTTTGATTTTGCAAATCGCAGCAAATTGTTAGTGAACTGTAATGCCTTTCCCTTTACATAACCGGCGTGTGCTCTCCAGGACAGCTTTGTGTCGATCATAACTCCCAGATGTTTGAATGTTGAGACAAACTGTAACTTTTGACCATTAAATGTAATTTCAGGTTTTTCATATTTCAAGTTTCGGGTGAAGAACGCGCAGTTTGTCTTCGATACGTTAAAACTTAGTTTGTTAGCGATCGCCCATTCATTCAGTTCAAGTAGTTTTCGGTTAGTTCTGTGTTTAAGTTCTTGAGTAGTTTTAGCGAATATCTTAATAATTGTGTCGTCAGCAAAGCATTCTACGCCACATTCCGGTCCTTCAGATAACTCAAATATGTCGTCCATAGCAATGTTCCAAAATCCGGGCCCACTTGTAGACCCTTGAGGACAGCCAATGTTTATTTCCCGTATTGTTTCGGTATTCATGAACCATAACTTCGCCTCTCGTTCACTGAAATATGACTTCACTATAGATAACAGATTATTTGGGCACTCCTTCTTCCGCAAAGTATTAATGATTTTGGGCCAAAAGCATGTGTTGAATGCGCCATTAATATCCAATGACAGAACGATTGCAAATCCTTTCCTTTCGAATGTGTATTTAATAAAATTTATTAATGAATTGAGTGCATCTACTGTTGATTTCTGGGCTGTAAACCCAAACTGACTGTCATTTAGACGAGAATTTTTGCGCAAAAAATATATAATTCTATTAATCAGTAATTTCTCTAATATTTTTGCAAAAATAGATAATAAACTGATGGGTCGGTATGCATTCGGTTCCTTATAGTCTGGTTTGTTAGGCTTTGGAATTATTTTTATAATACTTTTACGCCACTCTTTTGGGAAATGCTTTAAATCCAAACATTTGTTGTAGAGTTTGGTCAGAAATTGAGGCTCAAGTGTATGTAGTTTAGCAATAGTATCCGCTGTGATACCGTCCTCTCCTGGTGCTCTCCGAGGGTTCTGTGCCATCACTACTTGTGTGACTTCCTGTACTGTAAAATGGCTGTCCTCTTGTCCAACACTAGGCAGTAATGATTGTGCGCGCATTTGTTTGTGTATATCAAGTTCATTGACTTCACTATCCATTGGGAATAAAGTGTTGAATATATTAGTTGCGATTTGTTTCTCATCAATTATTAGACTACCGGTATTATCAATCAGTTCTGAGAGCTTCGGCTGAAATATTTTGTCTTTAGCAATCTTGTAAGCCAACCCCCAAGGATTTTTGGCACTGGAATCCTGTATAAAGCGATTCCAACTCTCGGTCTTATTTTTATCAATAAGAGCTCTATATTTTCTATTCAAGGACTCATATAGTGACCTGAGCTCTGATCGGCGTAGAGATTGGCAGCGCTGGTATCTTCTTCGGGCTGTGCATACCTTATGCCTTAATTCTGTCAACTCATCCGACCACCAATTATTCGACTTATTGTTGTTTTTATTATTAGAAATTTTGCACATATTTTTATCACAAATTTCCGTAATTTTTTTATTGAATAGTAATATAAAAATATCTAGTTTTTCGTTATTATTGACATAATTCAGCTCTTCAATAAGTTCTCTTATTATTATTTCAAAATCCTTCTCTACTGCACTCCAGTCGGCATTTTTTGAGTTGTATTTTAGAGTGGATTTAAATTCAATTTTTGGCACTTTGTCTACAATATCAAAAACAATTAATTTGTGATCTGATTGCGAGTCGATGTCCAGTAGTGACCAATTGTGAACATTATTTACTAGCCTTTCATTTATTAACGTTAAATCAATAGAACTTTGGCCTTGAGCTGAAACAAACGTTGGATTGTTTGCATTATTGTTTAACAAAATTAAATTATTTTGCGCAATAAAATCAATCATTTGTTGACCTCTTTTGTCATTCTTAGAGTCAAACCATATGTTTGAATGCGCGTTTGAGTCACAACTGATGAGATAATAGTTAGGGTTTAGTTTATCGATTACTAATTGTATTTGGTTTAAGTGGACAGTTATGTCAACTGACGGCGAAAAATATCCGCTAATTAAAAGCACTTTTTTGTTAGTGAATGTTATGTTAGTGAAAGTCAAACAGTCAGTAGAATAGCTGTTGATAATTAGCGCATTCAAACCAACTTTTTTTAAAACTATTGCACTTTTAGGTTTGTTATGACTAGTTATCGGATCATAACAGCTGTTAATAACTTCATATCCGAACGGAAAACCGCAGATCTTGCTCCGAATCACATACGGCTCTTGAATGCAATTAAAATATTATTTTTTTCCATAAAATTAATTAACTGTGTTGTCGAGTATTTTGAACGGCAGAGATTAATTTGAACACATTTAACTATATTTTCCCGATTCCTATCCATAATTGATTTTTGACTGTAGTTGATCGACAATTCGCTTATAACACATGCAATCATTGCTATAAGAGCTGTGATTTGTACTAAATTTTCGGTTCGTTTTGTTGTTAGCGTTATATTTAGCGCAATTTATACATTTGTGTCCACTTTTTGGTGATGTACAGGAGCGGGTGTCATGTTTTTCAGCACAGAGAGCACAGGCCTGACTAGCCTTACAATCTTTTTTAAAATGACCAAAATTATTGCAATTGTGGCATCGGGTGACCGATAAGTAGTCCTGTGCTCGACACGATTGCCAACCGATTCGGATAGATCTCATGTTTTTAATAACATTCCTCATACCTGGACTGACCTCCAAAACCCACGTTTCTGTTGAGCGTCTGTCCTGTGAGTGATTCGTTTGCGAATTGTGCGCCCGTGTATTGTCACCTTTTTCCCCATCTTTTCTTCTGAATTTAAATTTAATTTTGATGTGATCTGACTTCTCGTCCGATTGATTTGCATTAAGAAAGTCATTAACCTCTCGATTATCCTCTATTATGTTTTCAATAATTGATTCTTCGGTGATGTCAGAGTCTACACCATAGATCACAATATTTGGGTTCTTAAGTCTGGCCTTTTCTGCGATAAACTTGTCCTTAAGTTCGCGATTAATGAAATCATTGATCTCATCCTTGTCTTCATTGGTCACGCAGTTAAGTATGAGTCCACCTCTTGAGATATACTTCACTTGAGTTATGGCTTTTGATTTGCGTGCTCTGTCAAGGGAGGCTTTGATCATGTGCTGCGTTTGTTTACAACTGCTATTCTCGTCCTTCGGTTTAATTATTATTAAATTCTTAGGCAAATAGCTGTTTATATCGTTAATCGGTGTTGAAATCGGATTTGAGATCACAGAAGCGTAGGTTTTGCAGCATAACTGGGTTTTGATATTAGATATTTCTGTAGAGAGCGTTGTGTTGACATCAGTAATGGCCTCCAGTCGTTTGTTTATTACTCCCAAAACAGACTCACATTTTAATTCATTTTTTAATTCGTTAATTATCTCTAATTGGCCACTGATTATAGACAATAAATCTTCCCAACACTTGCTAGAAGCGGTAACAACTTTAGATGAAGTGTTACGATGTTTTTTAATCACTAAATTGAAAGAATTAATTGCCTGCTCTGCAAGAGCGACTGCACTGCTTGAGAGCTCAGACATGACTGGTTAGGTTAGGTTAGGTTAGGTTAGGTTAGGTTAGGTTTTTTTTTTTTTATAAAGAAGAAATTTTATTGGTTGAGCCCCGCACCAGTTAACATAACGGGGTTCTGGTTTAAATACAACTTATTTTGAATATATAGCAATATTTTTTAAATTTCAATAAATGTAAAAAAAATAAGATATAGTGTTAGAATGTATAGTTGAATATTAAATAATAAAAAAATAATAAAATTAAATTTAAAATTGAAAAAAATAATTAGATGAATCGTTGAATACATTTCTGCAGTAGTCACCAAAATAAGATATATTTTGTTTATTAATAAGCTGCGATTGGTTGCAAGGCCATTCGCTGATATTGCACGCCATTTCTTGTCGTTGCCTTTGAAAGAATTCACAATTGAATAAAATGTGTTCTGAATCGCCATCAGCTTTCTTGCAGTATCTACAAGTTGGGTCAGTTTTGATTTTAAATTTTGTCAAATATTTATCGAACTTTCCGTGGTTTGTTATCATTTGAGTCAAATAGAAGTCAGTTATGAAATTTTTTTTAACTCCGATTCGATGTTGTATTGTTGGGAAGAATTTTCTTGTATTGCCACCTGTTTCAGCTGTTGTCCACCTGTTGTTCCAAATATCTATAATATTATTATGAATGAGCCTTTTGACGTATGAGACAGGAATCAAGTCATAATCTATTCTTCTGTGTGAGCGCGGACCTTGTTTTGCTAATCCATCGGCTGTTTCGTTACCACAAACTCCAGTATGACCTCTTTTCCAACAGAATTTCAATGAAATTTTGTTCGCTTCAGCTATTCTTATTTGTTGATAGATAAGTTGAACCAAATATGTTTTCGAGTTTGGATCGGTTATAGCTCTTATTGATGATAACGAGTCGCTACAGATGGTTGTGGTTTCATGTATTTTTATTTTAGTGTTGATGTATTCTACAGCTTTCAGTATTGCAAACAACTCTGACTGGAAAACACTGCAGTGTTTCGCCAATTTAAATAAAGCTGTTTTGATGATGACACCTCTCTTGATAGCACAATAACCCGAGCCAACGCCTTCTTCAGATTTAGATCCATCAGTGTATACAATGATAGAGCTGTCGATTTCGCTGACGATAACCGCTGATTTCCTTTGAGCGATATGGGGTAAATTATTATACTTGAACGGTTGCTGAACTTGACTAAGATCTATATTATAACCATCTAATAGGCTATTAGTGAGCTGATTGTTGATTCCTCTTTTAATAAAATAGTCAGCTGATCTTTTCTTGAGATATAAATCAATTGGTATGAGGTTTGCTAAAACATTCGCAGCTTCAATAGAAATTGTCTTGTATCCTTTGATTATTCTGATAGCGACTCTTCGTTGTAATGTAGTTAAAGGTTTATTAATGAATTGGCGATCAATTGCTTCAAACCACACGGAAGATGCATATGAAACAATTGGAAGAACAGCTCCTTTATATATTGTTTCAAGTGCTTGACTGTTTAATCCATATTTATTTTTTGCAAAACTTATTAATTTCATAATCAGTTGTTGTGCTTTAGATGTGATATAATTCGCGTGTATTTTCCAGCTTAACTTCGAGTCAATATATATACCCAAATGTTTAAAACTTGTGGCGATTTTCAGCTGTTTATTATGGAGAAAAACCTTCGGCTGAACGTATTTAATATTACGGGTGAAGAGTATACATTCAGTTTTACTTGGGTTGAAATTAAGCTTATTCTCATTTGCCCATTTCGAAAGTTCTTTCAACGCTTTATTAGCTTTAATTTCTAGCTCTTGTATTGTCATCGCAAAGATCATTACACGGGTGTCGTCTGCAAAAGCCTCATTGACCACTTCTTCCTCCCAGTCCCTACTGAAGATGTTATCATAGCTTATATTCCAATAATGAGGGCCGCAAGCACTTCCTTGAGGGCAGCCGACATTTAGCTCACGGACAACTTCTTCATTTTGGTACCATAACTTTGCTGTTCTACTGCTGAAATAGGATCTTGAAACATAGAACAGGTTTTTCGGGCACTTCTTAAGTCTCAATTCGTTCAATATTTTAGGCCACCAGTTGTTATTGAATGCTCCGTCGATATCAGCAGATATAATAAGTGCAAATCCTCCTCGAGTAAAAGCGTCATTTATAAAGTTTTTCAATGAATGAAGTGCGTCCTCGGTTGATGTTTGTGGCGTAAAGCCATACTGTCTATCACTTAGCTGCTCATTGATACGTAAAAATTGCATTATCCTATTGATTATTAATTTCTCATAGATTTTTCCAAAAACTGAAATCAAACTAATAGGACGATAAGCAGATAGTTGTCTGTAATCTTCCTTATTTGGTTTTCTAATGACTTTGATAATAGCTGATCTCCAACACTGGGGAAAAACCATTAATTCCAGACATTTACTATATATTTTTGTTAGTGTGTTGCAATTGATTAAGTGTAAATTTTTGATGATATCTGCTGTGATGCCATCCTCTCCTGGCGCTTTCTTCTCGTTTTGCGAGTTGATAACTGTTGTTATTTCTTCAATTGTGAATTCAACATCATTTTCTTCCATGTTTGGTAAATCAGCTTCAGCTCTGATTCGTCTATGTATTGCATTATCTTCATCTGAGTTATCTGTTGGAAAGAATGCGTTTAATAGTGTTGTGGCGATATCTTTGTTGTCATGAATCAGCTGTCCATTAGGTGAAATGAGTTCATTAACTTTTTCGATATTTAGTTTATTATTGGCGATTTTATACACTAAGCCCCATGGATTGTCTTTAGTATTTTTTTCAACAAATTGATTCCATGAATCAATTTTACTTCTATTTAATGTTAATTTATAATTATGTTTTATTCTCAAGTAATCTTGTTTTAGCTGGTCTCTTCTGGGTGTTTGACACCTCTGATATTTTCTTCTCGCACTATTAGTTTGTTGTCTAAGTTGCGTTAATATTGGTGACCACCAGCTGTTGGCTCTAGTTTGATTGTTTTGTTTTATTTTAGGAATCGTTGTATCACAGACTTTTGTTACAGTTTTAATGAATGATTCGATTGTAAGATTCAGCTGATCTTCATTGTATACACAATTCATTTGAGATTCGTATACAGCCAGATATGGTTTTATCTCTCTTCCAAATGATTCCCAGTCAGCTCTACTGGTATTGTATTTGATTGTTGACTTGTATTTCACTTCTTTGCAATCAACTTCTATGTTGAAAGTGATATACCTGTGGTCTGAGAGTGAATCATCAGTTAATATACACCAGTTATTAATAATTGTAGCTAAATTTGTATTGATAATAGTTAAATCTATGAAGCTTTCTCCTCGAGTTGTATGATATGAAGCCGTGTCTTCGTTATCATTCAAAATTAACAAATTGTTTCGGGAAATAAAATCGTTCAGTTCATTTCCTCTTTCGTCATCAATATTGTTAAACCAAACTCTTGACTTAGCATTAGAATCAATTGAGATTATTAAGTATTTTGGTTTCAGAGTTGTTAATGCGTTATTAATGTGATTTAATTCAGCCGTCAAGTCAGCATTAGGTGAACAATACATTGATACAGCTGTTATAATCTTATCTTTGAATTGGAAGTTAACGACTGTTGAAAATAATGTTGTATATGTATTAATTGAAAGGATTTGAATTAGTTTATTGGTGACAACAATTGCTGTTTTAGGTCTCTCAGCTGTTTCATCATATGATAGCTTGTACTTGAGCGGAAACCCGCAAACCTTTTTCTTAAGAGTGTATGGCTCTTGAATAAAAATGATGTCGTATTTATTTTCTTCTATTAGTTTGTTGAGTTGAGCTGTTGCTGATTTGCTGCGTTGTAAATTAATTTGAAGGCATTTAATGTTATGTAAACTATTATTGATATTAATGTTAGCTGTATTATTCATAATTAACTTTAGCTAAGAGTATTGTTTTTATTCTTTTGAAGGTTACACAGCTGTGACTAAATGTTGAATGATTTGTTGAAAATATAGTTTTCTGATTTTTAACTTTATTATGCTTTTCGCAATTGGTGCAATGGGCAGAACTTTTATTTGTATTACAATCTTTGGTATCGTGTTCTTGACCACAGTGACCACAACTAACATTATTTTGGTGACAGTCTTTAGCAATATGGCCATAGCCATTACATCTGAAACAGCGAATGATTTGCAAATAATCTTCATATTTACATGACCTCCAGCCGATAAATACGCTTTTTGTTGAACTGAACATCGCTTCCCTGAGTTGTGGGCTCACTTCTATAACCCATGCATTGTCACTATTTGGTCTATTATTTCTGAATTTGAATTTGATTTTCAGGTGATTTTGTACTTCTTCTTCCTCAATATTAGATAAATAGGTTTTGATACAGATGTTATTATTTATGATTTCATACAGTAGTTGCTCTTCATTGATAATGTTGTCCACTCCTTTGATGACTAGTTTTGGCGCCTTTCGCTTCGGTTTATCAGCTGATATCTCATTTGTTTCTTCTCTTATGGCTTTAATAATATCATCACAGTCTTCAGCTGATCCGCACTCGACAACAATACCGCCTTTTGAAATATTTCTTATATTTTTAACTTTTTGTTTCATTCGTTTGTTTACAATAATTTGTTTCGCTAAAGCGACTGTTTTGTTGATGTCATTTTCTTCAGTCTGTGGCCTTATTATTATCACTTCTTCTGTCGATTTCTTGATAGTTGATAATGAATCAGTTTTAACCGCTGATGAGTATGTTTTAGTCGACAGTTGTTGTTTTATTTCCTGAAATTCTTCCAACAGCTGTTTTGATGCAATAAAATGGCGCTCATTGTTTATAGCCATTTCTTCATTAATATACTTTTCGTGTCTTATAATAATATTATTTTGACTTTTGATGACATTTTCAAATTCTTTAAGACACACTATCAGTTGCCCTTTAATTTCTTTAGATAAATTCCCACTTTTATTTAAATTATCTTTAAATTTAGTTGAAATTTGTTCACACTGTAATAAAAACGCGTGGCTCTCAGTCGCAGCCATCTTGGTTAGGTTGGGTTAGGTTAGGTTAGGTTAGGTTAGGTTAGGTTAGGTTAGGTTAGGTTTTTTTTTTTTTTTCCTGAAAAATTTATTTATTTGTTCGGTAAGAAATTATATACAAATGTTAATCATTTAATTTTATAAATTATAATTATGATAATATAAATAATGATGAAGTAGAATAACATATAATTTCTGCAGTTTTTGATTGACGTGATATTAAGCATTGAAGAGTTTTTGATTTACTCGTTATTAAGCATTTAAGAGTTATTTATTTACTTGATATAAAGCATTGAAGAGTTTTTGATTGATGTGATATTAACATTGAAGTGTTTTTGATTGATGTGATATTAAGCATTGAAGTGTTTTTGATTGATGTGATATTAAGCATTGAAGTGTTTTTGATTGATGTGATATTAAGCATTGAAGTGT
>JAUJYU010000991.1:0-10465 GCA_033995675.1 Nothrus silvestris
AGGTTGCGTACAGTATTTCACTGAGATTGTGGCTCTGAAAATTTATAAATTTTGCGTAAACCTTAGGACATGAAAACTCGACTGTTAACACACACTCCTTATTACCTGTGTATATAATGTACTGTACAAATCAGTGCCCTCCGTGCACATCACTGCTACAAATTGTATATATTATTTGTGGGTTTAGTATTATGTTGTGTGTATTCACAGATAATGAGGAGTGTGTTACCCTTTTCATGTCCTAAAATGGATTGTAGGTCAAAATAGCGAAAACCAAAATAGCGAAAGTCAAAATAGCGTAAGTATAAATAAGCTTATTTAACCTAATCTGACCTTATCTAACCTAATCTGACCTAATCTGACCTAACCAAACTTATCATAACCTAACAAAAACAAACTAAAGCTAACAAAAATTAACCGTAACTACCTTAAACTAACCTTGACTATTGTTTCGTTATTTCGACCGCACACTTAAAATGCACTGTACTGTACAATATGAAGCTTTAACATAAATGAAAGTGCGATTATTTAATTAATACAATAGATTATATTTAAAATAAAATTTATATTGAAATATAGGGCGACAGTGGAGGACCACTTATAACCACCTTAAATGCGAGACAACCAAATCGGATGACCCAGATTGGAGTGGTATCTTTCGGTCCGGGACAATGTGCAAATCCAAGAACTCCTAATGCCATTTACACAAAAATCTCACACTATTTAAGTTGGATCGAAAATACTATAAAGAAATACGATAAAGGGAACTGTCCTCAAAGGGCTCTCCGACAAACTGATCAAATATCACAAATTAAAGAACAATAATAATTATTACAATTAGTAATTTGAATCAATTTACAATTTAAAATTTACCAATTTACTTTGAGACAAGATTTCATTTTGTAATAAAGATAAGTAAATTGGACCTAAAAAACTAGTATATAAAATGATACTTTTATTAAAGCGAACTTTCCTAAATAAAACTAATTTTTAATGCATTGGAAATCAAATTCCACTTCAATGCCATTTTTTTATTATAAAAATGAAAGTAATTAAATACTGTAATTTCAATTCAAGTAAACTTCTTATCTTTTAATAGAAGGCTTTTCTCATATAAGAACTTATTAAAACTTTTTTCTAACCATTAAATTGATTTAATTCAGTAATTGTGTATAATTAATAGATTTGAACTTAAATTTTAATAAATATTAATTTATAATTTATAATTTAATAACTATTAAATATAGTGGTAATTTAACAAAACTCGAGAGATCAAATAGTTTGTTTATTTTATTTTTAAATTAATGCAAATTTCAATTATTGTTATGAACGACATTAACTTTAAATCCTTTAAGTATTTTGAAGCCATGGATGACTTTTGACTGCAATGATGTCAAATCTGTAAGCTCTGAGTCGGTTAAGCATTCGTTGAAGTAAATGATACAATGGCTGTGATATATCGCCCGGTAATTGCTTTACATTACTTGGACTGAATTCGACATATACTCCATCAACAGTTGAATGATATTCGAGAATTTTTGTTGTTTCCTTTGGCTTTTCAATTATGTCTCTAATATTTCCTTTGAGAAGAAGTACGAGAACTACTCCAAGACTATAAATATCGTCCGAAGTATTAGTACTAAAGTCTTTCGTATCGCTATCTTTTTGAATTTTGAGATTTTTTCTGCCAAATATGTTTTCCGGAGGACTAATATAATAGTTCTTCTTTGTCGTGATTTTTCCTAACTTTGGAAAAAGAGATGCGATTCCACAATCAGCCAGTTTTACATTAAAACCTATTTCAGGGTTCATTTCTCGGTTCTGTAAAATATTGTTAAATCAATATTTAAAAATGAACAAAAAATTATTTTATTATTAATAGATAATTCAATACCATTTCGCCCCTTTTAAATAAAAGAATATTTTCTGGTTTGATATTAGAGTGTGGAATGGGATGGTCTCTACTAATCATCACATCTTTATGTAAATAATCGATGGCATCACAAAGTTGTCTAAACCAATATCGAGCGCAATCTTCTCCGACACCATTAGGTTTTTTAAACTCCAAAAAATAATCCAAATTAAAATCGGATAATTTGCTGAAATCATTTCAAGAAGATTAGTTATATTTAGATTAGTTATATTTAGATTAGTTATATTAGATTTCATTAGTTATATTTCTGAAAACTTTGCTAATGTATAACTGGATTTTATGTTTGATAAAACTTATTATTCAAAATTTTTAAATTTGTGTTTCATTTGAAAGTTAAAAATATTAGATTATAGTTTTTAGTTAGAGATATTATCTAAATTTTAACTAAACTAACCATATTCTAAACTAATCCAATATGATCTAAGGTTAGGTTAAGTTAAGTTATGGCAGAAATTATTCTGAGTCATGGATTCAAATATTTTACTAAATGTTTGATAAATTTTTTATTTTAATACAATTTTAAACTAGTGTTAGAAACGGAATTAGAAGATATGGAACGGGAACAACACTATTTTAAACATTTAATAATTAATTAATAACAATATGTTTGATGATTATTTGATTTTTGTTAATAGTTTTTTAAAAATTAACTGAAAAAAAGATTAAATATTTTTAATAAACATGACATAAGTTATTTGCAACAAAAAAAATTGCCCAAAGCTTTCATCGCTTTAATAATTACAAAAATACTTGTTATTCAAATATAAATGATTTGAATGCACACAAAGCATAAAAAATTCAAAATAATGTTTTACTATACCTGAACAGAACTAATTTTCTTAATTCTCCCAATTCTCGATTTGCGCTAATTTTTTCAAATTTAGCGATATTTTTGTGATCTATTGATCTCAAAGCTCTCAATCCAAAATCCATTATAACTCGCATTTCTGCTTCTTCTTCATGTATGAGTTGACCGAATCGGTATTTAAGCAATTTTTTGACATCAATCACTTTGACAGCCAATTCCTCTATTTTTTCAATGTCATTAACAAAGATCTTGTGCTCACACTTGTAAACTGTTCCGTAATAACCAAATCCTAGTACTTCTTCTGATATATTATATCCTATGGATTCATAGTTAGATATTTCGTGTGATGAAAGTTCTGCGCTATAGTCAAACATTTTGGGATAATTTGCTTTGAGAATGTCTTTCTTCCAATAGATGGCCAATAGTATAGTCCAGACTTCAATGACAACTAATATAATTGTTATCATTAATGCCAATACGAATGGTTGGATCAAATTGAATGTTACGATAGCGTTGAGAATTATAAGAACACTAATGGCATGCGGTAAGCAAATAGATTGAGGGTTAAAGGTTTCTCCCCATTCAGGGATCACACGATTGTCATTACAAATAACAAACTTTAAGGCAAAAAGAAGCCAACCTATGCAGTGGTCCAATAGAAAGGAGTACACCATTTTCAGTAAAAGTCTTTGATTATTCTTTTCCCAAACACTATATCTGATTTGATATAAGAGCCAAATGATGGCAAGTGTTAGAATAATGATTAATGCGAATTGAGACAAATGAACCATATCTTTTTTCTTGATTTGATTATTACAGTATTCTATTATTATTATGAAGTCCTGATGTCCTTTCAATCTATTGATATTATGACAGTTGAGTTAGTCTTTGGGGTTAATTATTGTATGGTTGGAACTCATTATTGAATCGCGTGCTTTTAATTTCTATTACTAAAATCAATATAAATATTCGGGTTTTGTAATGTACACAAGTGTACAAAATGATTGAAGTAATGTTATTTTATTATGCTAATTATGCTAATTATGCATTTTTTAATTGTTCACTTTCTCGCGCATTCTTTAACTCAATTGCAAACAAAGGCCGAATGTATTCGAGTTTTGTTCTTTTAATAAATAAAAACATATTTTAAGTGTTGTTTCTGTTCCAAGAACTGGAACTGAAATGAAAAAGTGAAATTTAATTTCTATTCTCAGAACTGGAACAGAATCGAAATGAAAATTTTTATGAGAACTGGAATCGAAACAGAATCGAAATGAAAAAAATTTTCGGAACTGGAATCGGAACAGAATCGAAATGAAAATTCTGGAACAAATACAACACTAATTTTAAGTAATAAAGATGTCGTTTTACTATATATTTCTAGACAAAGGGTTTTATGAATTATTTTTGAAAACACAAAATAATGCGTCGCCGCCCGGACTTCAACCGGTCAGACGATTAACGTTTAATATTAATATTTTAAGTAATGAAATAACTTTTTAGACTTATTGAAAGGTTGTATTTATTTTAAAAATTACAAAATACATATATTATGAATAAAATTATCTAAATTCCGGATCCGAATGAAAGATGTTATTAATAAAAACATAATTTATAAAAAAATATAAATTTTAATATTAATTCGAATCAATTTATCTTTAGTTTATGTTTAAATACTATATAAGTAAATATAAAATATTGTAATTTAAAACTTTTTATTTAAAACTTTTTTTAGAAGAAATTACTTTATTGAATAAAAGATCAAAACCAGAATACAGTGAGTCTTTGATTTGCAATTCAATTAAAAAATGCTATCGATCCTTAATTCATGGCATCAGTTAATTGAGTTATTGATTAGTAAAATAAGTGGTAATTAGACAGATGTTTCAGATTTGAGTCCTTTTACTATTGAAGAACGTATTATAGCCAGCGTTTGAGTTCATTTTATTTGTAATTCATTTTGTTTTACTATTAGGGTTTTATTATAAGTATCCATTACTTTATGTATTCATTACATTAGAATTATAATCCGAAAAGTTTGTCTCCAATTTTTTGTTTTAAAAAAAATGAATTTTCAATATAAAACCTCGACTAAAATACGCTAAAATCTCATAAAAAATAGTGCGCGCTCTGCAACAATTGTTTGCCTTCTTCTGGAACATACTATGCAATGCACGACATGCTTAACAATATGTTATCTTTTAGGCTTAAATACATTTAAAAAAGGCTTTAAACTTCAAAACCGAATTGTTTTTATTATTCAATTATATTGAATCAAAAATTGCAATTAAGAGTTGAAATACAGATAAATTGTCGAAATGAATGCCGAACAAGATTTTTGTGCAAAAATTGTCGAAATGAATGCCGAACAAGATTTTTGTGCAAAAATTGTCGAATCCAAAGAGAGTAATACAACTGAAGGTAAATTGTGTTGCGATTTTGATTTGATATTAAAATATCAATTTTCATTAGATAACAATTCAAATTTGCTCCTTTAATACAAAGCATATCTTCATTACGATCACTACAGGTGGTGTCCAGTAAAACAATTTCAAAATCAATGCAATTCATTAAACTCTAACTCAGTTCAAGAGATACAATCGGCCAATGCGTTCAATCATTTAATGCATACAACTATTTCAGGGCTCTATCAGTTTCCATTTCCGCCAATTTTTAATAAACAAATGCCTGAATTCACTCATTCTTTGAATATCATGCCATTTATGCCTTCACTCTCTTGTATATCTTCTAAGCCTTTCACGCATTCTATGGTATATTCGAGATGTGCTGACAATAGTATGAATAAAGAAGACATTCAGTCAAACATTTGTGATCAAAAACTATATTCGTGTCGATTATGCAATGGATTTTATCAAAACTTAAATGACAAGGAATTTCGGGCTCATCTCAACGCTCATGTAGGAGAGGGTCAACCCTTTCTGTGTCAAATTTGTGGCAAACCATTCAAGTTTCGTTCGTTGTGGAGAAACCATATTATGGCTCATATGTTAGTGAAAGTGAGAGGTTATGAGAGGTCACCAAGAGTTTATGATAGGTCACCAAGAGTTTATGACAGCAATCGCTTCAACTTAAAGTGTAAGACTTGTATTGATATAAATTACGAATAGTTTGATTTTGAAGTTAAAAACAGTTTTTAAAAGTGAGTTTTGATCAGTAAATTCAGGTAACAATAAGTTTAATTGCGATCAATGCGAATACCATTGCGGCGAAAAGTCTAAACTGGAACGACACCAACGAATGCACGCGGGAGTGAAACCATTCCAGTGTCCGTCTTGTGATTATAAATCTTACGACAAAACTAAAATTCGAAGACATTATGTGACACATACTCGAGAAAAGCCTTTCATTTGTGAAAAGTGCAAATCAAAGTTTAGTCAATCGGGAAGTCTTAAGGGTAAGTCTATTACAGGTCTATTAGTATTTATTAAAATGGATTATTATATAATATTGTACTCTTGCGATTGCAGGACATTTAGCTCGAGTTCACGGCATCTCTGATGTGAAGTTTGTTTGCGCGTATTGTAAATCATTTGAAACTTCAAATTTGGGTCAATTGAGAACTCATTCAAAGCAAATTCACGGAAACGTTTCATTCACTTATGCGGTCGCAAATTAATTATTTACTTTTCATATTAGCATTACTTTTATCATTTTTCAATTTATTTTGCATTTTAAATATTGTTAACAAAATTGTTGGAATACTGTTTTGTAATTAAAGTATGAAAA
The DNA here is from genome assembly GCA_033995675.1 of Nothrus silvestris. Classification (NCBI taxonomy): domain Eukaryota; kingdom Metazoa; phylum Arthropoda; class Arachnida; order Sarcoptiformes; family Nothridae; genus Nothrus; species Nothrus silvestris. Next base: position 6,489 of record JAUJYU010000991.1, read on the forward strand.
CTCATTTTTCATCTACAATTCAAATGTTATTTATCAAAATTGCGTGCATTTGGTATACATTTGGTGTTCATGTCATATCTTTTATAATAGATTCATCTTTGGCCAAAGTCTCAGACAGTGTCGTTGTTTTTTGCTTTTCATAGTGAGTCAACCCCTTCCCTCCCCTCCCCTTAGCAAACATCAAACAAAACTTTGTTCTTTTTTTCTAGTTTAGTTAAATTCATATTTATTTCATTAAAAGTTATAAACATAACAAAACTTGTTTATAACTAAAGCTTTACAAATTGTTATTCTAAATCAAGAATAAACTTAACTGAATAAAACTCATATACTCTATAATAGTATGCAATAAAATTTCCTGCAATTAGAATAACTCAAAAAAGGCAAAATCCTTGGACAGTCCGCTCATGTCTGACCAGATAATAGACTTAATAAGTAGATCTTTTATACTCAATCATTCTTTGACAGCACCATTTGAATACCTGTACATAAATGTTTTCTACCGCTATGGAGTAACCCATACCTACCTATGAACTTAATATAATAAGATAATGTCAACTTAATTAGTTATATCAATTTAAGCACGTCTTTAAACATTTAATGCAATAAAATTATTATTGAATATGATAGCAAAATATTAAACAATTATTAATGTATAAAAATATTTAAAAATAATTTAAATTTAATCTATTTGAATACTTTTATGTAATTGTTAACTCTTTCTAATTAGTGTGATTTGTATTACTATCGGGTATTTTGACATAACAGGGAGGTTGCATATTCGAATCGCTCGCCCAATTCTCGATTGCAGAATAAGTGGCAGCGATTCCACCAAATATTCCGACGATTGCGATTTGCATCAGAAATATTTTTAAAAATTTCGATACTTTTCTGTTTATAATTCATTAAAATTAATTTTTAAGAAACCACATGTAAATCATTTGATGCATACCTTTGAGGCCAATTCAAACCCTTATCTGAACAAAGCTTAATATAAAAAGCGGGCGGCATCACAAACACCATTAATGTCATTGTTGAGCCTCCAATCAGGTCTACTATCTTATCGAATTGGGGAACAGTTTCACCTATTTTTAAAGTAATAGAAAATATACATTTGTATAATTTAAATGTTATTATAATTTTGTTAATGCACTGACCGCTGAAAACAAGTGCAGCCATTAATAAAGTCCGAAAAAGTATTCTTTTCAAACCGAATCCTTATAAAAATAATATAAATAATATTAATGGTGAAAAATAAATAATTAAACTAACTTTTAGGTATTTTTAGTAATTCTTCCATTTCTAAAACAACGGGATTTATAATTATTAAAAATGCGAAAAAACAATGCAAAGCGAAACAGGCTTTGATGACTGTCGAGAGCCAGCTTTCGCTCATACTCTCCAATATATTGGTCTGAACTCCATCTCCATAAACAGCATAACCGGCAACGGAAACCGGCAAATAAATAAAGATAAGACCTAAAAATAATTGAAATTTATAAAATTACATATGAAAAGTTACAGTAACTTTTAAAAAATGTTCAAATTACCGGTATGTATAGGTATGTATAATTGTGATGTAACTATTCTATAAGATGTATATATACCGTATTTTTTAATTATTAATAAACTTAAAAATATATTAAACGACTTTAGTAAAAGTATTTTTAATAAAATAATGAATTAAGATGAAGTTAATTTAATTTGGTTTAATTCAATTTTGGAGATTTTATAAAATATATTTATGTGAATATTATATGTTTCTTGTTATACATTTTAACTTTACTACGTGTTATAATCCTAAAAGTTTGACAAAATCCTAATAACTTATGAAATAAAAGTTACTTATTTTCCATTAAGAAATAGTTTGGAAGACATATTTATAATAATAAGGATCGGATCTCAGATGAATATAAAAGTGGTGTTTATCGTATTAATTGTCGAACATTTGGGAAAACATATATCGGAGAGACTAAGAGATACCTTAGACTAGAGTTAATGAACATAAAAAATATGTGAAAAAAATGAATGTCAAAATATCTCCGATTGCAAAGCATTGTAAGGATTGTTCTCCAAATCATGTCATTGAAACAATGCAACAATAATAATGAATTCATATGATAACACAGAAAGCGTATATTTGAAGCGCTTATTATCAGAGGCTTTGATGAAAAGTCACTTCTTAATGATTTTAATTATTAATTATTTAGTATGCGTTTTATTTTTATTTATGTTTATAACTCCTTATGAAGATCTCGGATGAAATCGAAAGTACTTGAGTTTAATATTAAATAAATTCACAACTATTTTATATTTTCACTAAGTTTAAAGAGTATAAACTAATTTAATTTCTAATTGTTTAACATTATTAATCATAAATTAATTGTTAAAATTGGTATTTAGTAAAAATTTGGGGTTTATATTAGCGCTCGCGCTCGCAAAATGAGAATTCTCGGCTCTCTATTTGGTCGAGCCCTTAACCCTCGAACGCTGAGCACTGATTATTGCTATATGTTATAGCTTTTTCATTGTCATTAATAAGTTTTAAAATTTTCAAAATATATTAATTTTTATGAATAAAATACCTGTAAAACCAATAGTAACTGCTTTTGGAAATTTGTCTTTTTCTTTCATATCATTTTGAAAATTAGGGAAAGCAGAGGCGCCGCCGTAGGCGAACAGTAACTTTCCGAAGGACAGGAAGAATGATTTGAATGTGGGCGCAGAATAGGTAGCATTCTCTATATGACCCGGAGAGTCTCTTATTATATTTATTAACAATAAAACACTGCCAATAATTGTTGCAAACATTGCCGAATAGGCTGCCGGCCAGAAGTCTGCGGGAGATCCTGTAAAATTGCAATTACGAAACTTATTTCAATTGTTGAAAGTTCAAAGTTCAAAGTTCAAAGTTCAAAGTTCAATTGTTGAAAGAGTTGAAAGTTAAGAGAATTGAATGCCTTACCCAACCACATGAGGGGAGTGAGAGCTGTGCCTACAATTGGCAACCAATAGCAAAATGAAAAACTCGGTATAAAACTATTTGTTACGCTTTTAATTAAACTCGAAGTTAGCAAAAGAAATACAGTGCTCGAACCAAATCGCGTTACATTCATTGATATCGAAACAACTATTCTGTTCAAACAATATTTATAAAATTATAATTAATTAATTATCAAATTTATTAAGACCTCATCCAATTTCCATAAGCTCTTTGACCTATTGTTGCGAATGGAGTTCTTGTGAGACCCGTTCTATACTTAGGCCAACGCTCTTCTAATATAAGCCAACATTTAGCCAAATAAACTCCAGACACTCCAGCATTTAAGCAGCAAATTATAAGAACTACAACTCCAGCCCAGCCTTTGAGAAATAATATTATTAAAATTTTGCTAAATAATTAATATTAAATTTTAATATTATTACAATTGACAATTCATTGACAATTCAGATTCTCCCGACACAAATTGTCAAAAAACATCCGCAGTTTTCTTATAAAGCATAATAAAAATATTAGTGTTAAGTATTAGGGATGGGCAGACTCAGGGGGTTTAGGTAGGGGTAAAATGATGGATTTTGCCAAAAAATCTCAGGGGGGGTATAGGTAGGGGTATTTTTTCAAATTTCACCTTTTTTGAGCTTTATATGTGTTTTGAAAGTCTAGAGTCAATATAAAATGAATGATACTGTATTTGGAATGCAGTTAGTAAATAAATTAAACATTTAATATAAATTTGAGGGATTGAAATGACAAAAACCCTATTCAATTTTTAAAATTTTTCCCGAGAAATAACATGAAATGAAAAGTCAATAAAATAACAATATTCAAATAATTATAATTAATTAATGACAATTTTAATTACATTTTTGCTTTTTTCATATTATCGAATTGCCATTCAATTAAATTATCATTGATTAAAGGGCTATACTGCTGTAATGTGACCACCTCAGACCACGCCCACATTTTGCATACAGGG